>JASANB010000050.1:0-30017 GCA_030248155.1 Sabatieria punctata | reverse complement strand
AATAATGGAAGAAAATCTGAAAATTTGAAAAAAGCAAACTGGTCTTCACTGCTTATCAGTCAAGCACTGATGCAATTAGCGATCTGATATCAATTAAGTAGAGAATCAGCAGTGGGCGTAGTGGCCTTCTGAAGGTCTGCGTCTGTGCGAAGGACATTGGTATTGTTTAAATTCAAAGATGAAAGACATGTTGATGCATGATATGGTGGTGGTTTGAATGTGTATAGATTTGTCAGTTAAAATTTTAAAGGGATTTTTGCTATGTTGTTCCCAGTAAATTTACTGAGCAAAAGTTACTCGGTACTTAGTTATTTTGAATTACAGTAAGCACTTTTACTTACCGGTAAAAATTTTTCTTACTTTTACTTACTCCATACTGAGTTTCAATTTTGAATTACTCAATTAGAAAAAAAATCGGTAAACTAAGTACTCGGTAATTTACTGAGTTGTTTACTGAGTATAAAAGGTTCTGCAATAGGTGGCTCGTCGCATGTGTGGAGTAAATAATATAGTTTTTCCTTCATTTATCTATCTGCCTGCAACAAAAAACACTTAGTTTTGCAATTTTTTGCGATTTTCACAGCTTGTATAACCCCCAACTTTGTTTGAATTACTACAATCAGTGCAAAAATCCGGTTTTGGTTGGATTAGCCTATATATCTCTATTGCCTATTTTTTGATTGACATTTTTTCGTCGGCCTGAACTGTGGGTACATAATGAATTGTGAACAAATCTTCACTTATCAGTTTTCTCCAAGCTTCTTCATCTAAAGCTGGATACCAGAGCCTCTGGAAGCTACAGGGTGTCCCAAAAAAAAATGACAACATTTCTTTTTGCTGCCGTTTTCGCAAATTTTTTACCAAATTGTCTGAAATTTGAAACTTAAGTGCCAAAAAGTGTGAATTTATGTCTTAAAATTTGGTGCATCAGGATTGACCCAGTCCTGAGAAATTCAACAATAAATAAAATTGAGAAATTTCAATTAAATGTAGAAACAGCATCAAAAATGGAAACTTTTTTTGCTGTATCTTATTTAATTTTGGTCGGAATTGGACGAAATTTTTTGAGTATATGCGCAGAATAACGGGTTGATTTGTAGAACAAAAGTTATCGCATTAACCCAGCCCAGCTCTTGACATAAAAAAATCACGATCAAAACACAACGACAAATTGATTTTCGAGCCCATCATTAGCTGTAATGAAGCTCCTGTTAGCGTTATTCAGTCTGTCACCCAAAACATGCTAAGAAATGTTTACGATGCTTATGAGAAACGGTTGCAGCAGTGTATTAACTCAAACGGAGGTCATCTGGATGGTGTTCGTATTCCTTAGTTCTCAGAGTTTGCACGTTCTTCATTTTGCTGCAGTAAAAACTCTGATTTTCTTTAGTTTCCAAATTCCAAGCACTAGCGATATGGACTGATTAATGCCAGAACTTTTTGACCTACAAAATATCTGCGCATATATTCAAAATTTCATCCAATTTCGACATAAATTAACGAAGATACAGTAAAAAGAATAGTTTCCATTTTTGATGCTGTCTCTACATTTAATTGAAATTTCGCAATTTTATATATTGTTGAATTTCTCAGGACTGGGTCACTCCTGATGCACCAAACTTTAACACATAAAATTCCCACTTCTTTGGCACTTATGTTTCAAATTTCAGACAATTTGGTCAAAATTTGCGAAAATGGCAGCGAAAAGAAATGTTGTCATTTTTTGGGACACCCTGTACTATGTATTGTGTGCATATTTAAGGCGTTCCAACCATGCTAATTAGTAAAATTAATAATGTGAAATGACGCAAAACATGATTAAAAATTTCAGTAGCTAAAGCTATATCAGGAAAGATTTTCAGATAAATTGTAACATACGTACTACTGAATGTTGAAGGTTTTACCAAGTTTACTGAGTACTTACCGGGTTTTTCTTTGAAAAACCCAGTACTTACTCATACTTACCGAATTCAAAAAAATTTGGATTTACTTACTGAATACTTACCGAGTTTTAGAAATTTGAGCTAGGCACAACACTGGATTAAAGGGTGTTCCATTGCATGCTAAGTATACTGGTTTTTCAAAGTGTGAGTTTAGGCTGAGGAATATCTAGTGTTGTTATGACTATAGTCAAAGTCAAAGTCATAGTTAATACTTTTAGTGATATCGCAGTCAAACAGGCAGGTAGTCAAAGTCAAAGTTTGACTACCTTGGTTACCATAAATACGTAGTCAAACGAAGACGAGGTAGTCAAACCGTTTGACTATGACTACATTTCCTTATAAGCAGCGGCTTTTCAAGCATATTTTCCACATTTTTACGGTTCGCAACTAAATATTTTATAAATTCGTTTCATTTTTAGCTCTTTAGAAGACAAACAACCTTTTTCTCTAAAACTGTGAACTGATGACCGGTGATCAGCATACATGTAACAGGGGGTCTGCCCCCACCCGAGTTGACCAGACCCCTCGGATGGGGACCCCCTCCGAGACGAGTTTCCGAGCCCCCTCCGATTTGGCTGGCAGATAATTTTTTTGAGCAAATTTTAGCGATTTTTTACTATTTCAGACACATAAAATGGTAAAATCGCCTGCAAAACAGGATTTTTAGCTGTATCTCAGCCAAAATTAGCGATTTTTGGCGATTTTTAGTCAAACATACCCCGCCGGCACCAGATCCCCCAACCCCCATCCCCCCTTCGGCGGATGACCTGTTACATGTATGGGTTGTCAGTCAGCAAATCTCTGCTTGATGCAAGGCAACTTAAACAGTTTGGTCAGATTGAAAATTATGAAAAACAGTACAATACTTCTCTTGTGGAGCAAGGAAGTACAAGACAAAAAAAAAAAACTACTTTTATTTTACCCCAAAATAAACCGGGTATTTGACTATTTTTGCGCTGTCTTCCCGAAAGATGCTTTTTACATTGAAATTTTTGAAAATTAAACGATTCTGGGTTAATTTGTAGCAGTTAACTAACTGTTTATTTCAAAGTAAACACTTTGTGCACTCAGTCAAAGTCATTTTTGACTGACACTTGGTGACTGAAGGTTATAAATCGCAGAAAAACGTCAATTTTGCCATGTCTCAAAAAGTAGTCAAAGTAGTCAAACCGGTGGCCACGGTAGTTAAACGGTTTGACTACAATATGTAAATTTGACTACCTTGGTATTGTACTCAAACGAGTGGTAGTCATAGTCATAGTCAAACGGAAATTTTGGTATTGTAACAACACTAGGAATATCTGAATTCGAGCAACAAACTAGCATGGTAGATCAAGGTTCGCATTAATTTGGTGGGCGTATATTTTGACTTCTCTATGTACAATGGAATGTATCAACGTTGAAGGGTGGCCAGGTATTTAGTTTTGGTTTTTGATGCCCAGTTCTGCTGCGTTCATTATGACCGCGATGATGGAGGACACTTGGTATGGAGTCTTCGAGATTGAATTTGAATTGAATTGAATTGAATTGAATTGAATTGAATTGAATTGAATTGAATTGAATTGAATTGAAAACCTTTTATATATGAACAGGACGGTAAAACTGCTATTGCAGGATAGGCCCTTTGACTAGAAACGCACTTGAGCCACATTACAGATTACACTAAGAGCAACTACGAGGAAATGTCACAATAAAACAACAAAAGTCAGTAAATCCTTGAATAGAATCGTAGACAAGAAACCCGCCACGACAAGGCAACATACAATGTATCTTTCCAAGAAAACATTCCAAACTGCACTACTGTGGATCAGGTATATACCTGTACCTTTAGTACCATGATTAAGAGGGGTAGATTTGTATCTCTCAACTGATAACTGACAATGCATTTTCGAACAGCACCTAACTGATTTTGGGTAGTTTTGGTCCGAAATGAAAACAAGTATCAAGCTACAAACAAAAGGCATTAAATGGTAGTTTTAGACAAATTTGTTCATTAAAAAAAGCGTGCTGGAAAGTCAAATTCTTCAAAATTTTTCTAGGCTCTTCAACTACAAAAAACCGCTAATTTCTGCATATTTTGTACTCACTGTTTTTCAAAACAGCTTTTGACCGTTAATTTTCAAAATTTTCTCGCTCCGGTTTAGGTTAGTTACCGTATAGTGTTGTTTATAGTACCCGGGAACTATATATGGCACTTAGGATTTTGTGAAAATAAAATTGAACTACATGTATAGTACCTGGGTACTATATATGGCACCTATGAAATCTGCTCTTATAAGAAACTATCAACACAGTATGTGAAGTTATTTGCTCAAATTACCGATTTGATGTAAAAAATAGGCATATGTACATACATCAGAATCTCTATGATTGCATTAGTATACTGTTTTTCTTCATACAAATCAAGGTTACCACCAAAAATACTGTGTTTTTTCGCACATTTTGTATTTATAACAGTCAGATTCTTGTGAATAAAAATCTGTCTCCATTTATAGTACTCGGGGTACTATAAGCGGCACTTAGTGCCATTTATATACCCGGGGTACTATAAATAGGGGGTACTAGCAAACAGCACTATACGGTGTTAGTTAGTTAGTTAGTTAGTTAGTTTAGTTTAGGTTTAGTTTAGTTTAGTTTGGTTTAGTTTAGTTTAGTTTAGTTAGTTTAGTTTAGTTTTAGTTTAGTTTAGTTTGGCTTAGGTTTAGTTTTAGTTTAGCTTAGGTCTAGTTTAGTTTAGTTTGGTTTTAGGCTTATTCGTCCAAACACAAACAAAATCATTCCAGAATCCTGGGGCGGACATGGCCGTTTGACCAGCTGGGTACTGTCACCCTCAAAGAACTTACTGAGGTCATAAGCTAGAAGCCTTAACTTAAATAGAGAGACAGTATTCGCTTCAATAATTTCAGTTTGTAATTCCTTCCAACACTGAACAACTCGATTTGAGAAAAAGTTCTTCCTGTAGATAAAAATTTGACCTTTTCAAGAACAGTTAAAACTGGTGACCATGGAGTAGTTGGTTGCCGCAAATTCAAAGACTTTCTCTAGGCAGATCAACGAGTCCACCAACTATCTTATATACCATTATGGTCACGCTGAACGCCGTTCCTCCAGTGATTCTAAATTTAATAACTGCTATTGCACATACATCAAATATGCTTACCAGCATGTCATGCACTGACACTTTCCCAGAGTTTGACCGCTTTGCCATTGAGGCAAAAATCGTCCCAGTCATAGATGTCATCTCCTTTTCAAAGTCCATGGTGAACAGAATCTGCCGACATGAAGAAGAATCCAGCTTCTAAGTACTTAAGTGTCACCTTAGTTGCACCACAGAAACCATTAACTCGCGGTGAGTAGGCAAGTAAACAAGGTCCAGTTCTTATTTTGAGCAGAGCAGTTGTCCATCCAAATGATAATTTCTTCAGCATCTCTGTGAGCCTTGAGAAACTGCCAAATGCGCTGCAGATATTCTCGCAGCGTCTGCCTTGTGTTACTTCCGACCCATAAAACTAGGAAGTGAGTTTTCTTGGATCCCCTCTCGGAATGCCACCCAGCTTACTGCGAATGTTTCGTTAAACGCGATGATTCTCCTTGTGAACATCACCGTTTTGCTCCCAGGAATCCGCGGCAGCATTATGACCTTCTGAAGGTCGGCTGACACAATGACTTTGTCTTCTGACTGCAACTTCTCTGCATCCATTCTGTATTCTTCCCGCGACTGGAACACTCTCTCAAGGTGCCTGTTGTGCGCTTTGCACTCTTTTGCAACGATCCATTGCTGCATTTTCATCACCATGGCTTGACTTGCAATGCAACTGAGCTGCTGTGCACAACTCACACTCTTCGACTGCCCAAGGTAGTGAAACTGATTTTCTTTGCCTTCACTGCCCTACGATAACTTTTCAAGTTGATGGTTGGATTGTTCTCACAGTAGTCAGCATGCATCGCCGCGATTGTTATGTCAGATGGCAAGTATCTTCGATTAGGAGCATGTGCCCTTCTATAGTGGTGAACAGCAGGATGATAGCTTTCAATATGTTCACTGATTTTGGAGTGGTCAAGCTTGTTAACTGGCTCATGGCGACCTCTCTGATCTACTTCTACTTTCAGTTTGGTTGGCGATGTTTTCTGGACAGTCTTCAACACAGAGGAGTTGTCTCGCCCATACCCAAGAGTTGTGAGGAAAAAACGGCTTGCAAACAGGAATTTTCTGCATGACGAGCTCAACTGTGCGCTTTCTTCTTTGTCTTGGACTTGGCAAAGTGGTTGTGCTTTCCGACTTTTTCCTGATGGTGGTGCAGCTCCAAATCCACTGCTTGCGTTCGTTGTAGTTCATCTGCCAGAACTCTTGGTAAATTTTGTTGCGGGCTCCTTCCGATATGTTCTCTGTGCACTTCTTTCTGCACTTAATGCTGCAACCTGGTGGCAGGAGTGGATGCTTCTTGAACTGCTCTGCTGTTCTTTCAGCCGGTTGTCGGAATCGCTTCACTGCTTGGTGCTTCAGCTCACAGATTTCCACGCTCCATTCACTATCATGCTTGTAGCAGAGCAACTTCTGGCACTTCTCACACGCAACATATACATCTCCCTTGCAGCCTCTCACCTCACAACATTGCATGGGCTTCTGCAGAGTAGCCTAAAGAGTAGAAACTGATACCTTTTTCAGGTAGGTGTCTTTGTTAATTAATTTAATAATTAAAAATTGTGCATCGATGAAATGTTTTCTCTGAATAGGATAACCGTAAATTACAGTGCTTCTGTATTACCTTGGATTTTTGGAAATTTTGGTGCAGTTCCGCTACTATCACAATCTGTTTCTTTACTGTTGTCTTTTGCCAATTTCGTCAGAAAAATCACTCTCTTCAGATGTTCCACTATCAGATGCCTCATCTAGTTGAATATAATCTGGATCTCTCTTGCGGCCGAATCGTCTAGCGCCTTTGTTAAGCTTCTTTTAGTAGGCTTTCTAATAAAATCTGAACTGGCCTTGGCGGCTGGAGCATCTGTCAATCTAGAAAATAATGTTTTACTCCTTTCCTTACATAGACAAACGTTGATGGACATACCTTTCCAGCACTTTTGCAAAATGCAGCTGTCCAGAATGTTTGATCAAATACATTTTCCAGGTGCTAGAGCGCAAATTTGTAGAGAGGGGCCATAACTGAGCCGGATAGGATGGGTCAGGGTGCCCTCCTCATCAAGGCACCACTGAATTGGAACCTTCGGCTTCTTGGGCGATATTCCGCGTCTCATTTCAAAACACTATCGCATTAGCTTTGAGTCCACCCTAGCCCTAGCGCAGCGCTACACATTGCGCCCTTATCAGAATCTAATGAATAACACTGGTCAACAACAAATTTGTTGTCTGCGTTTTTCAGCTGATTTAGAACGAATCTGATGCGCTGAATCCAAAAATCACATTGGTTTTGCTCAATCAGGTCAAGTTTTTTTAAGCAATGGCCACATGTCGTTTTCTTCGTTTTTTTCACATGTACGCATGTGTGGAGCATATTAGAAGAAGTTGGTGGGGGTAAAATACCATGTCGAATAATTGTGTTGATTGGATATGATTTATTTGAGCTAACTTATGACTAACTTTTTCTCTGAGGACAAGGACTTGGTGTACTGTGCAGATATTGCGCAGCTACTTCTCAAGTTGGAGTGCCACAGTACGAACCCAAAGATTGGAGACTGTTCATTGACAGCAGCAAGCGATCACTGAAATGTGTTCTGCTACACAACGGCAACCAATTTGCTTGTTGAAAGCTGGCATATTTGACGGTCCTCAGATCCGTCAGCTCATCAGAGATCCAGAGTTCGAAAACTCAATGAACGAAGTGGAACTGGAAGCGTGGAAGGCATTTGTTCTGGTAGTGAAGCACTTTCTTGGCAACACAAAGGCCAGAAACTACGCAGAACTTGTCAACAACATGTTGACTGCTTTCGGAAACCTGGGCTGCAACATGAGCGTCAAGATGCACTACCTATTTTCACATATGGACCGATTTCCTGAGAACCTGGGTTCAAGAGTGACGAACAGGGGAGAGATTCCATCAGGACATGAAAGAGATGGAGACCAGGTATCAGGGTCGCTGGGACGCAGTCATGATGGCTGACTACTGCTGGACTCTGAAGAGAGACCTCCCTGCCACTGAGCATTCCAGGAGTTCGAAGAAACGGAAGTTCAAGCCCTGAAGTTTGGTGAAGCAACATGCAATTTATGTGTACTTACCTTTATGTTGTTGGAAAAACATTTTTTTCTCTTAAAAACATAATTAGGATAATATGTTTTGACAAAAATCAGCTGATAATACCACAATAGTGTAATCGATTTTATCTCAAGATCATATTTTTCAAATCAGCTTAGCACAAAAACCTGACCTGATGGAGAGAAACGGATGCCATTTCCTGATTCAGCAGTGCAAAAATACCATAAATCAGTTGTAGAAATCTAGACAACATTCAAAAAGTAAAAAATTGTTGCCCAGTGTAATTTTCGCTTGTTAGGTGGACTCGTCTGATTGGTACCAGCTGTGCTACATTTGGCAGCTTGACGTATTGCTCTTTAGAGATAGGTGCTTTCGTAGCTATATAGCATTGTCAATTTGACATGTTAGCTTGACTGGTAAAAATAACCTAACTTGGTTCTCAACAGTTAGGTCGTTTTCGCTTTCGACTGAAGGTGCAGTTGCTCAAGTTAGGTCGTTTCTGACATTCTGTTTCCAACAAAGGAATGAAATAGGAACTTCCAACTTTTGATATGATGTTTTTACTGCTTCACGGAGTCCAAAACAGTAAAAACGCAAATTTGGTTAAAACTCGAGTTAGGTCGTTTTTCCATTTTTGGGCAGTGTAGACGTTCTACATATGCAAGATGTGACAAGCCCAGTAAGCGACGTGTAAACAATCGTTGGACCCGTTCCATTAGGTCAATATCCTTAAGATAAACTGGAGTCCAAACTTCCGATGCATATTCTAACTTACTCCTGACAAAAACTTTAAACAAACATACCATAAACTCTCTATCATGTGTGTAGAAGTTTCGGTAAATTAGATTGACAACTTGAAAACCCTTAGTAGCTACAGTCATGTCTTGTTAATCGGACCTCGTTAATCTGGATATTCGCCTTCCAGACAAGATTAGGACAGGTCCCAATTTTCCCCCATGTTATATGACTCGTTAATCCAGATCCGGATTCGTTAATCCAGACAGAAGATTTGGGGTCCCAACCCAACTTCGAAATTTGTATGGTAAAGTGATTCGTTAATCCGGATTTGGTTAATTTGGACAAAATGCATGCGCAATTTTTTTATTTCAGGTGTGAATTTTCAATTCTATAATGCTTTTCGTTGGAGCTAGAATGTGGATTACTTTTGCCTTTTTTAGGAGCTATCATCAGCTGAAATAAGCTTTGGGTCTTAATTAGGAGGTACAGTTGCAGAATCTGATCCGCAACTAACAAAAAGCGCCCCAAACAGTGCGTCCATCCCAAAAGCCCCACCCGCACTTCCCAAGAAATCATCTCATTTCCCGCACTTAACACACCTTCATATTCCCGGTTCCTTCCTAATCAAATACAATTCATGCCCCAGTGCTGCCCACTAACCGTAACAGCCCTCAAGTTCATACATCACCCCGTCCCCAAAATATACCTCCCCTCAGTGCAAATGAGATGCAAGCACATTTACAATACCGTTCAAGTAATTAAAATTAAAATAAATTAAATTCGAAAATAATTTACTTGCGAAGAGTAAATTAAATGGCAACTAAATTGCATCTTCCTCCCCTCCCCCTCCTTCCTCTCCCCCTCCCTTCTTCCTCTCCCTCCTCCTCCTCCTCCCCCCTCCCCCCTCCTCCTCTCCTTTTTTTTTCTTTTCTTTTTTTTAAGATGCGTTTTGCGAGAAAGTCAGCTTTGGTGCCGAAGAGAGGGGGCAAGCAGGGTCATCTCACGGATCCGGCTGATATTTATATCAGTTAAAATAGAGCACAGTCGAAGACCAACGGTGCATGCCCGGCCACCAGCAACCCCCTGGAACCGGAGCTACACCCCCTCAAAGTTGGGTCGGCAGCAATTTTCGGGCTCATTTTAATAGCTCTGACACCCTCCATTCAAACGATCACCCTTCATTCGTTTCTTAAGCTAGGATCCCGACTCGCATATGGTTTTGTACCTGGTCCAATGGCCTTTCATTTTCTGGTACTCCCGTTTCCAGATCGTAGCTGGTTACCGAGATATTCGCCGAAAACTACGAAATTTCCGCAAAATGCCACTCGGTTTTTTTTCGAAAAATCATTATAACTTTTTATGCAAAGGCCCTGCCAAGCTAATGTTTTTACAAAAGTTAGGTATGAGTTGGCCAAACAAAATGAGCGCACTAAAGTGTGCGGTTTGGGGGGGAGGGGGGTGTTTTGGCCTCTCAAAGGTGTTCGAAAAAAATTTTTTATGCAAAGCTTAGTGATTAGCATACTGTTATATGCAGTTTTGTGTGCTGAGTACGAAAATGCATTCAGTTTAGCTAGATTCGCTCTGGATCGGGAGAAATTGGCGTCCAAAGTTGAGACCAACCCTATTTCTTGAGTGGCACTATTCGCTAGTATGACCATTAACCGCGGTGCAACGCAGTTTTTCTTATGTAGTTTTTGCTGCTGATTCCGAAAATAACCTTATTTTTGCTCTACGTTGCCCACTTTTGAAGTTATCGGCATTTTTATGATTTGGGAAGAAAACGGCTGCACTTGCTATAACATGCTCGTTTGAAAGGTGACTCAATTCAGTCGCATCTAGGGTACAGAGCCATCTAAACTTATATCACCTAATGCAGTTTTTGCCGCTGATTACGAAAATGACATCTGTTTTTCAATCTGACCGCTCCTGAGCATCTTATGTAATTTTTATGCCCTGGTACTCAGACAATAAGTTATCTGTCAAATATGGACGTAACGTGGTATCTATCTGGTGCAGTTTTTTCCGCTGATTCAGAATATCATCATATTTTTGCGCTACGGCCACTCAGTCGCAAGTTATGGACCTCCGAAGTTTCATTAAGAAACATGCCGTGAGAAGCCATAATCCTGAAATAAATGTTCAGCATTCCTGCATTTCTGAAGGGAACCTTTTGTCAGTCAATAGTGTACCCGACCTATTTTGACCCGCTGAGTTCAAAAATGACCTTTGTTTTTTTCTACTACTGTTTAATTTTGAGATATTACTGATCAAACAAAATTTGCATTAATATTCATATATCTCCAAAATGGGTAACTATGGATTAAAACAAACGCCATTTTCGAACTCAGCGGGTCAAATTAGGTCGGGTACACTATTGACTGACAAAAGGTTCCCTTCAGAAATCCATGAATGCTGAACATTTATTTTAGGATTACGGCTTCTCATGACATGTTTCTTAATGAAATTTCTGAGGTCCATAACTTGCGACAGAGTGGCCGTAGCGCAAAAATATGATGATATTCTGAATCAGCGGAAAAAACTGCACCAGATAGATACCACGTTACGTCCATATTTGACAGATAACTTATTGTCTGAGTACCAGGGCATAAAAATTACATAAGATGCTCAGGAGCGGTCAGATTGAAAAACAGATGTCATTTTCGTAATCAGCGGCAAAAACTGCATTAGGTGATATAAATTTAGATGGCTCTGTACCCTAGATGCGACTGAATTGAGTCACCTTTCAAACGAGCATGTTATAGCAAGTGCAGCCGTTTTCTTCCCAAATCATAAAAATGCCGATAACTTCAAAACTAGGCAACGTAGAGCAAAAATAAAGTTATTTTCGGAATCAGCAGCAAAAACTACATAAAAAAACTTTCGCTGCACCGCGGTTAATGGTCATACTAGCGAATAGTGCCACTCAAGAAATAGGGTTGGTCTCAACTTTGGACGCCAATTTCTCCCGATCCAGAGCGAATCTAGCTAAACTGAATGCATTTTCGTACTCAGCACACAAAACTGCATATAACAGTATGCTAACCACTAAGCTTTGCAGAAAAAAATTTTTTTCGAACACCTTTGAAAGGCCAAAACACCCCCCTCCCCCCAAACCGCACACTTTAGTGCGCTCATTTTGTTTGGCCAACTCATACCTAACTTTTATTAAAACATTAGCTTGGCAGGGCCTTTGCATAAAAAGTTATAATGATTTTTTCGAAAAAAAACCGAGTGGCATTTTGCGGAAATTTCGTAGTTTTCGGCGAATATCTCGCTAACCAGCTGAAAACTGAAACAAGCTGAAACGATCTGGAAACGGGAGTACCAGAATCTGAAAGGCCATTGGACCAGCTACAAAACCATATGCGAGTCGGGATCCTAGCTGAAGAAACGAATGAAGGGTGATCGTTTGAATGGAGGGTGTCAGAGCTATTAAAATGAGCCCGAAAATTGCTGCCGACCCAACATTGAGGTGGTGTAGCTCCCGTTCCAGGGGGTTGCTGGTGGCCGGGCATGCACCGTTCGTCTTCGACTGTGCTCTATTTTAACAGATATAAGTATCAGCCGGATCCGTGAGATGACCCTGCTTGCCCCCTCAAAGCTGACTTTCTCGCAAAATGCATCTTAATTTTATTTTAATTTAGTTGCCATTTAATTTACTCTTCGCAAGTAAATTATTTTCGAATTTAATTTTATTTTAATTTTAATTTACTTGACAACGGTATTGTAAATGTGCTTCAGTCATCTCATTTGCATCTGTATGCTGATGATGCTAAGGTATATTTTGGGGTTAAACGGGGTGATGTCAATGAAACTTTGCAGGCAGACTTGTTACGAGTTTATCAGTGGGCAAATCAAATGCAACTTTCGGTGGCTATTCAGAAATTTGCTGTTTTGCATTTAGGATACGGTAACTCGAGAACTGAATATTCAATTGATAACATCCGGTTGCCATCTGTTTCCACAATAGTTGATCTAGGAGTTACCATATCTGATGATCTAAAATTTTCTCAGCATTGTAAGCGAATACAGTCATGTCTCCTTAATCCGGACAAGTTGGGACCGGCCAATTTTGTCCGGATTAGCGAATTTCCGGATTAAGCAACCAAAGCTAAAACACTGTTTTTTGGGTCAAAGGCCTAAATGACAGCTTTTTGTTAGTTGCAGATCAGATTCTGCAGCTGTACCTCCTAATTAAAACCCAAAAGCTTATTTCAGCTGATGATAGCTCCTAAAAAGGCAAAAATAATCACATTCTGACTCAACGAAAAGCATTATAGAATTGAAAATTCACACCTGAAATAAAAAAATTGCGCATGCATTTTGTCCAAATTAACCAAATCCGGATTAACGAATCACTTTACCATACAAATTTCGAAGTTGGGTTGGGACCCCAAATCTTCTGTCTGGATTAACGAATCCGGATCTGGATTAACGAGTCATATAACATGGGGGAAAATTGGGACCTGGCCTAATCTTGTCTGGAAGGCGAATATCCAGATTAACGAGGTCCGGATTAACAAGACATGACTGTAGCTACTAAGGGTTTTCAAGTTGTCAATCTAATTTACCGAAACTTCTACACACATGATAGAGAGTTTATGGTATGTTTGTTTAAAGTTTTTGTCAGGAGTAAGTTAGAATATGCATCGGAAGTTTGGAATCCAGTTTATCTTAAGGATATTGACCTAATGGAACGGGTCCAACGATTGTTTACACGTCGCTTACTGGGCTTGTCACATCTTGCATATGTAGAACGTCTACACTGCCCAAAAATGGAAAAACGACCTAACTCGAGTTTTAACCAAATTTGCGTTTTTTACTGTTTTGGACTCCGTGAAGCAGTAAAAACATCATATCAAAAGTTGGAAGTTCCTATTTCATTCCTTTGTTGGAAACAGAATGTCAGAAACGACCTAACTTGAGCAACTGCACCTTCAGTCGAAAGCGAAAACGACCTAACTGTTAAGAACCAAGTTAGGTTATTTTACCAGTCAAGCTAACATGTCAAATTGACAATGCTATATAGCTACGAAAGCACCTATCTCTAAAGAGCAATACGTCAAGCTGCCAAATGTAGCACAGCTGGTACCAATCAGACGAGTCCACCTAACAAGCGAAAATTACACTGGGCAACAATTTTTTACTTTTTGAATGTTGTCTAGATTTCTACAACTGATTTATGGTATTTTTGCACTGCTGAATCAGGAAATGGCATCCGTTTCTCTCCATCAGGTCAGGTTTTTGTGCTAAGCTGATTTGAAAAAATATGATCTTGAGATAAAATCGATTACACTATTGTGGTATTATCAGCTGATTTTTGTCAAAACATATTATCCTAATTATGTTTTTAAGAGAAAAAAATGTTTTTCCAACAACATAAAGGTAAGTACACATAAATTGCATGTTGCTTCACCAAACTTCAGGGCTTGAACTTCCGTTTCTTCGAACTCCTGGAATGCTCAGTGGCAGGGAGGTCTCTCTTCAGAGTCCAGCAGTAGTCAGCCATCATGACTGCGTCCCAGCGACCCTGATACCTGGTCTCCATCTCTTTCATGTCCTGATGGAATCTCTCCCCTGTTCGTCACTCTTGAACCCAGGTTCTCAGGAAATCGGTCCATATGTGAAAATAGGTAGTGCATCTTGACGCTCATGTTGCAGCCCAGGTTTCCGAAAGCAGTCAACATGTTGTTGACAAGTTCTGCGTAGTTTCTGGCCTTTGTGTTGCCAAGAAAGTGCTTCACTACCAGAACAAATGCCTTCCACGCTTCCAGTTCCACTTCGTTCATTGAGTTTTCGAACTCTGGATCTCTGATGAGCTGACGGATCTGAGGACCGTCAAATATGCCAGCTTTCAACAAGCAAATTGGTTGCCGTTGTGTAGCAGAACACATTTCAGTGATCGCTTGCTGCTGTCAATGAACAGTCTCCAATCTTTGGGTTCGTACTGTGGCACTCCAAGCTTGAGAAGTAGCTGCGCAATATCTGCACAGTACACCAAGTCCTTGTCCTCAGAGAAAAAGTTAGTCATAAGTTAGCTCAAATAAATCATATCCAATCAACACAATTATTCGACATGGTATTTTACCCCCACCAACTTCTTCTAATATGCTCCACACATGCGTACATGTGAAAAAAACGAAGAAAACGACATGTGGCCATTGCTTAAAAACTTGACCTGATTGAGCAAAACCAATGTGATTTTTGGATTCAGCGCATCAGATTCGTTCTAAATCAGCTGAAAAAACGCAGACAACAAATTTGTTGTTGACCAGTGTTATTCATTAGATTCTGATAAGGGCGCAATGTGTAGCGCTGCGCTAGGGCTAGGGTGGACTCAAAGCTAATGCGATAGTGTTTTGAAATGAGACGCGGAATATCGCCCAAGAAGCCGAAGGTTCCAATTCAGTGGTGCCTTGATGAGGAGGGCACCCCTGACCCATCCTATCCGGCTCAGTTATGGCCCTCTACAAATTTGCGCTCTCCAGCACCTGGAAAAATGTATTTGATCAAACATTCTGGACAGCTGCATTTTGCAAAAGTGCTGGAAAGGTATGTCCATCAACGTTTGTCTATGTAAGGAAAGGAGTAAAACATTATTTTCTAGATTGACAGATGCTCCAGCCGCCAAGGCCAGTTCAGATTTTATTAGAAAGCCTACTAAAAGAAGCTTAACAAAGGCGCTAGACGATTCGGCCGCAAGAGATCCAGATTATATTCAACTAGATGAGGCATCTGATAGTGGAACATCTGAAGAGAGTGATTTTTCTGACGAAATTGGCAAAGACAACAGTAAAGAAACAGATTGTGGTAGTAGCGGAACTGCACCAAAATTTCCAAAATCCAAGGTAATACAGAAGCACTGTAATTTACGGTTATCCTATTCAGAGAAAACATTTCATCGATGCACAATTTTTAATTATTAAATTAATTAACAAAGACACCTACCTGAAAAAGGGTATCAGTTTCTACTCTTTAGGCTACTCTGCAGAAGCCCATGCAATGTTGTGAGGTGAGAGGCTGCAAGGGAGATGTATATGTTGCGTGTGAGAAGTGCCAGAAGTTGCTCTGCTACAAGCATGATAGTGAATGGAGCGTGGAAATCTGTGAGCTGAAGCACCAAGCAGTGAAGCGATTCCGACAACCGGCTGAAAGAACAGCAGAGCAGTTCAAGAAGCATCCACTCCTGCCACCAGGTTGCAGCATTAAGTGCAGAAAGAAGTGCACAGAGAACATATCGGAAGGAGCCCGCAACAAAATTTACCAAGAGTTCTGGCAGATGAACTACAACGAACGCAAGCAGTGGATTTGGAGCTGCACCACCATCAGGAAAAAGTCGGAAAGCACAACCACTTTGCCAAGTCCAAGACAAAGAAGAAAGCGCACAGTTGAGCTCGTCATGCAGAAAATTCCTGTTTGCAAGCCGTTTTTCCTCACAACTCTTGGGTATGGGCGAGACAACTCCTCTGTGTTGAAGACTGTCCAGAAAACATCGCCAACCAAACTGAAAGTAAAAGTAGATCAGAGAGGTCGCCATGAGCCAGTTAACAAGCTTGACCACTCCAAAATCAGTGAACATATTGAAAGCTATCATCCTGCTGTTCACCACTATAGAAGGGCACATGCTCCTAATCGAAGATACTTGCCATCTGACATAACAATCGCAGCGATGCATGCTGACTACTGTGAGAACAATCCAACCATCAACTTGGAAAGTTATCGTAGGGCAGTGAAGGCAAAGAAAATCAGTTTCACTACCTTGGGCAATGAAGAGTGTGAGTTGTGCACAGCAGCTCAGTTGCATTGCAAGTCAAGCCATGGTGATGAAAATGCAGCAATGGATCGTTGCAAAGAGTGCAAAGCGCACAACAGGCACCTTGAGAGAGTGTTCCAGTCGCGGGAAGAATACAGAATGGATGCAGAGAAGTTGCAGTCAGAAGACAAAGTCATTGTGTCAGCTGACCTTCAGAAGGTCATAATGCTGCCGCGGATTCCTGGGAGCAAAACGGTGATGTTCACAAGGAGAATCATCGCGTTTAACGAAACATTCGCAGTGCTGGGTGGCATTCCAAGGGGATCCAAGAAAACTCACTTCCTAGTTTTATGGTCGGAAGTAACACAAGGCAGACGCTGCGAGAATATCTGCAGCGCATTCTGGCAGTTTATCAAGGCTCACAGAGATGCAGAAGAAATTATCATTTGGATGGACAACTGCTCTGCTCAAAATAAGAACTGGACCTTGTTTACTTGCCTACTCACTGCAGTTAATGGTTTCTGTGGTGCAACTAAGGTGACACTGAAGTACTTAGAAGCTGGACACACCTTCATGTCGGCAGATTCTGTTCACCATGGACTTGAAAAGGAGATGAAGAAGACAAAGAACATCTATGACTGGGACGATTTTACCTCAATGGCAAAGCGGTCAAACTCTGGGAAAGTGTCAGTGCATGACATGCTGGTAAGCATATTTGATGTGGCAGTACAGTTATTAAATTTACAATCACTGGAGGAACGGCGTCTGAAGCGTGACCTCATAATGGTATATAAGATAGTTGGTGGACTCGTTGATCTGCCTAGAGAAAGTTTCTTTGAATTTGCGCAAACCACTACTCATGGTCACCAGTTTAAACTGTTCTTGAAAAGGTCAAATTTTTATCTAAGGAAGAACTTTTTCTCAAATCGAGTTGTTCAGTGTTGGAAGGAATTACAAACTGAAATTATTGAAGCGAATACTGTCTCTCTATTTAAGTTAAGGCTTCTAGCACATGACCTCAGTAAGTTCTTTAGGGGTGGGGCAGTAGCTGGTCAAACGGCCATGTCCGCCCCAGGATTCTGAATGATTTGTTTGTGTTTGGACGAATAAACTAAACTAAACTAAACTAAACTAAACTAAACTAAACTAAACTAAACTAAACTAAACTAAACTAAACTAAACTAAACTAAACTAAACTAAACTAAACTAAACTAAACTAAACTAAACTAAACTAAACTAAACTAAACTAACTAACTAACTAACTAACTAACTACCGTATAGTGCTGTTTATAGTACCCCCCTATTTATAGTACCCCGGGTACTATAAATGGCACTAAGTGCCGCTTATAGTACCCCGGGTACTATAAATGGAGACAGATTTTTATTCTGAAATCAGCTGTTATAAATACAAAATGTGCGAAAAAACACAGTATTTTTAGTGGTAAACCTTGTTTGTATGAAGAAAAACAGTATATAATGCAATCATAGAGGTTCTGATGTATGTACATAACCTATTTTTTACATCAAATCGGTAATTTGAGCAAATAACTTCACATACTATTGTTAGTTTCTTATAGAGCAGATTTCATAGGTGCCATATATAGTACCCGGGTACTATAAATGGATTCAATTTTATTTTCACAAAATCCTAAGTGCCATATATAGTACCCGGGTACTATAAACAGCACTATACGGTAACTAACTAAACCGGGGCGAGAAAATTTTGAAAATTAACAGTCAAAGGCTGTTTTGAAAAACATTGAGTACAAAATATGCAGAAATTAGCGGTTTTTTGTAGTTGAAAAGGCCTGGAAAATTTTGAAGAATTTGCTTTCCAGCACGCTTTTTTAATGAACAAATTTGTCTAAAACTACCATTTAATGCCTTTTGTTTGTACTTGATACCTGTACCTGTTTCAGACCAAAACTACCCAAAATCAGGTAGGTGCTGTTCGAAAGTACACAATCAGGTATCAGGTGGGTATTACAAATCTACCTCTTAATCAGGTACAGCAGGTACAGGTATATACCTGATCCACAGTAGTGCAGTTTGGAATGTTTTCTTGGAAAGATACATTGTATGTTGCCTTGTCTGTTGTGGAGTTTCGTCGTTTTCTACGATCTGTTGAGTTTACTGACTTTGTTGTTTTACTTGACATTCTCATGGTTTGCTCTTAGTGTAATCTGTAATGTGGCTCAAGTGCGTTTCTAGTCAAAGGGCCTATCCTGCAATAGCAGTTTTACCGTCCTGTTCATATATAAAAGGTTTTCAATTCAATTCAATTCAATTCAATTCAATTCAATTCAATTCAATTCAATTCAATTCAATTCAAATTCAATCTCGAAGACTCCATACCAAGTGTCCTCCATCATCGCGGTCATAATGAACGCAGCAGAACTGGGCATCAAAAACAAAAACTAAATACCTGGCCACCCTTCAACGTTGATACATTCCATTGTACATAGAAAAGTCAAAATATACGCCCACCAAATTAATGCGAACCTTGATCTACCATGCTAGTTTATTGCTCGAATTCAGATATTCCTAGTGTTGTTACAATACCAAAATTTCCGTTTGACTATGACTATGACTACCACTCGTTTGAGTACAATACCAAGGTAGTCAAATTTGACTATATTGTAGTCAAACCGTTTAACTACCGTGGCCACCGGTTTGACTACTTTGACTACTTTTTGAGACATGGCAAAATTGACGTTTTCTGCGATTTATAACCTTCAGTCACCAAGTGTCAGTCAAAAATGACTTTGACTGAGTGCACAAAGTGTTTACTTTGAAATAAACAGTATAGTTAACTGCTACAAATTAACCCAGAATTGTTTAATTTTCAAAAATTTCAATGTAAAAAGCATCTTTCGGGAAGACAGCGCAAAAATAGGCAAATACCCGGTTTAGTTTGGTGTAAAATCAAAGTAGTTTTTTATTTTTCTCTTGTACTTCTTTGCTCCATAAGAGAGGTATTGTACTGTATGTCATAATTTTCAATCTGACCAAACTGTTTAAGTTGCCTTGCATCAAGCAGAGATTTGCTGACTGACAACCCATACATGTAACAGGTCATCCGCCGAAGGGGGGATGGGGGTTGGGGGGTCTGGTGCCGGCGGGGTATGTTTGACTAAAAATCGCCAAAAATCGCTAATTTTGGCTGAGATACAGCTAAAAAATCCTGTTTTGCAGGCGATTTTACCATTTTATGTGTCTGAAATAGTAAAAAATCGCTAAAATTTGCTCAAAAAAATTATCTGCCAGCCAAATCGGAGGGGGCTCGGGAAACTCGTCTCGGGAGGGGGTCCCCATCCGAGGGGTCTGGCCTAACTCGGGTGGGGGCAGACCCCCTGTTACATGTATGCTGACACCGGTCATCAGTTCACAGTTTTAGAGAAAAAGGTTGTTTGTCTTCTAAAGAGCTAAAAATGAAACGAATTTATAAAATATTTAGTTGCGAACCGTAAAAATGTGGAAAATATGCTTGAAAAGCCGCTGCTTATAAGGAAATGTAGTCATAGTCAAACGGTTTGACTACCTCGTCTTCGTTTGACTACGTATTTATGGTAACCAAGGTAGTCAAACTTTGACTTTGACTACCTGCCTGTTTGACTGCGATATCACTAAAAGTATTAACTATGACTTTGACTTTGACTATAGTCATAACAACACTAGATATTCCTCAGCCTAAACTCACACTTTGAAAAACCAGTATACTTAGCATGCAATGGAACACCCTTTAATCCAGTGTTGTGCCTAGCTCAAATTTCTAAAACTCGGTAAGTATTCAGTAAGTAAATCCAAATTTTTTTGAATTCGGTAAGTATGAGTAAGTACTGGGTTTTTCAAAGAAAACCCGGTAAGTACTCAGTAAACTTGGTAAAACCTTCAACATTCAGTAGTACGTATGTTACAATTTATCTGAAAATCTTTCCTGATATAGCTTTTAGCTACTGAAATTTTTAATCATGTTTTGCGTCATTTCACATTATTAATTTTACTAATTAGCATGGTTGGAACGCCTTAAATATGCACACAATACATAGTACAGGGTGTCCCAAAAAATGACAACATTTCTTTTCGCTGCCATTTTCGCAAATTTTGACCAAATTGTCTGAAATTTGAAACATAAGTGCCAAAGAAGTGGGAATTTTATGTGTTAAAGTTTGGTGCATCAGGAGTGACCCAGTCCTGAGAAATTCAACAATATATAAAATTGCGAAATTTCAATTAAATGTAGAGACAGCATCAAAAATGGAAACTATTCTTTTTACTGTATCTTCGTTAATTTATGTCGAAATTGGATGAAATTTTGAATATATGCGCAGATATTTTGTAGGTCAAAAGTTCTGGCATTAATCAGTCCATATCGCTAGTGCTTGGAATTTGGAAACTAAAGAAAATCAGAGTTTTTACTGCAGCAAAATGAAGAACGTGCAAACTCTGAGAACTAAGGAATACGAACACCATCCAGATGACCTCCGTTTGAGTTAATACACTGCTGCAACCGTTTCTCATAAGCATCGTAAACATTTCTTAGCATGTTTGGGGTGACAGACTGAATTACGCTTACAGGAGCTTCATTACAGCTAATGATGGGCGCGAAAATCAATTTGTCGTTGTGTTGTGATCGTGATTTTTTTATGTCAAGAGCTGGGCTGGGTTCATGCGCTAACTTTTGATCTACAAATCAACCCGTTATTCTGCGCATATACTCAAAAAATTTCGTCCAATTCCGACCAAAATTAAAGAAGATACAGCAAAAAGAAAAGTTTCCATTTTTGATGCTGTTTCTACATTTAATTGAAATTTCTCAATTTTATTTATTGTTGAATTTCTCAGGACTGGGTCAATCCTGATGCACCAAATTTTAAGACATAAAATTCACACTTTTTTGGCACTTAAGTTTCAAATTTCAGACAATTTGGTAAAAAATTGCGAAAACGGCAGCAAAAAGAAATGTTGTCATTTTTTTTGGGACACCCTGTAGCTTCCAGAGGCTCTGGTATCCAGCTTTAGATGAAAAGCTTGGAAAAACTGATAAGTGAAGATTTGTTCTAATTCATTATGTACCCACAGTTCAGGCCGACGAAAAAATGTCAATCAAAATATAGGCAATAGTAGTATATATAGGTCCTAATCCTAACCTAAATACCGAGTTTTTGCATCTGATTATAGTAATTCTACCGCGCAAACAAAGTTGGGGTTATACAAGCTGTGAAAATCGCAAAAAATTGCAAAACTAAGTGTTTTTTGTTGCGAGCAGATAGATAAATGAAGGAAAAACTATATTATTTACTACACACATGCGACGAGCCACCTATTGCAGAACCTTTTATACTCAGTAAACAACTCAGTAAATTACCGAGTACTTAGTTTACCGATTTTTTTTTCTAATTGAGTAATTCAAAATTGAAACTCGGTATTGAGTAAGTAAAAGTAAGAAAAATTTTTACCGGTAAGTAAAAGTGCTTACTGTAATTCAAAATAACTAAGTACCGAGTAACTTTTGCTCAGTAAATTTACTGGGAACAACACTGCTTTAATCCCTTTAAAATTTTAACTGACAAATCTATACACATTCAAACCACCACCATATCATGCATCAACATGTCTTTCATCTTTGAATTTAAACAATACCAATGTTCGCACAGACGCAGACCTTCAGAAGGCCACTACCTTTTCTGCGATTCTCTACTTAATTGATATCAGATCGCTAATTGCATCAGTGCTTGACTGATAAGCAGTGAGAGCAGTTTGCTTTTTCAAATTTTCAGATTTTCTTGCATTATTATAAATATCGATATCGATATCGGTCGATATTGAGCTGAAAATATCGATATAGATATCGATATCGAAATATCATCGAATTTTGATATCATTTGAATAGTGATGTAAAAAATTAATTTAATTGTAATTGAAATTCGCATAATTGGCCCGTTTTTAATTTCAATTCAATTAATTTAATTTAATTGAAATTCAAAAGTTGGGCCATAATTTAATTGTAATTTAATTGAAATTCGCCTGGAATTTCAATTATATTTTCAATTATTTCCTGTGGTGAATGTAAGGAAATGCATGAGTATTAGAGGCGCTAACGACTTCAAATAAAAACCATTTAGGGTTTGTTACCTCTTTATACTGACCTCACTATGTTTTGTAATATTTTATGCTCTGTTTTTTATTTCGTAGTTCATAAAAGTCAAAACAGTGATTTTTTGGATGTATCGTGGATTGACACCCCTTTTTGGCGAAGGTACCTAGGAAGTGATGTTGCTCAAAAATGCTGAAAACCTAACTGTAAATTTCCCCCAGAATGCCATTTTATGCGTTTTTAAAGGGCACCCTTTTAAAATTTTCTCGCCTGGTTGGGCAGCAGGGTGACCAGCTGTCTCTAAGCTTTTAGATGGACATGTTTCGAAGTTCTGGGTCACTGTCACTGTCTTTTAACAGCAAAAATACAACAATTATCAAAAAATTGAAAAAATAATTGAAAAAAATTGCATAATTGAAATTTTCCGAGGTTCTATAATTTAATTGAAAATATAATTGTAATTGAAAATAGTGCAAAACAATTTCAATTAATTTAATTTAATTTAATTGAAATTAAAAACTGAGCTTATAATTTAATTGCAATTGAATTGAAATTCAAATTCCATAATTTTACATCACTACATTTGAACACTAGTGTATACACAAACAACAGTAATATCCACACTGTTTCTGCATCAGTTAATGCATAAATGACTATATAGTTAACCAATTGTGGTTTGAATCCCCCTGACCCAAATGGTGGCTTGCAAAGGGGTGTAGATTATGAGTAAAATAATGGAAAACTGCAATTTCCACTGCATTAACTTTATGAAATGAGACCAGTTCGGCAGAACAGCATTCAGAACCCTGAAATGGCTATAGAAAAATAAAGGACATACATAAGCACCACGACAGAAGATATTTGTCATGTGAGTGTGCGTGTCAGGGCTGTTAGGTCGGTTTTTTCCTCGGTTTTTTTCGTTTTTTTCCAGAAAAAACCGGTTGTTTTCCTAGGGGTTTGGAAAAAACTAAAATGCGGAAAAAACTCAAGCAAGTTTTTAAAGGAAATAGGCACAATAACTGGTTAAATTCGCTTCAAATGCTTTGAATTTACGTTAATACGTAGAAGTATTACAAGCATTTTCCTGGCATATCTTAGCTGTTTTTGGCAAAAAAATACTTGTACCATTTTCAGGCAACTTTTATTATTGTATTTTTGTTTTAACTTTTTAAAAAAAAACTGGAAAAAACTGGAAAAAACCGGAAAAAACCGGCTTGAGTTTTTTTCCGGAAAACAAACAGCCCTGGTGTGTGTACGTTGAGTGATTACATATAGACCTAGTTCCTAACCAAATTTTCGATAGTAGTTAGTGGTTAGTAGTCCAAGCTTTCAGGCTTTTCAGTTTGTAGTTAGTGGTTAGTAGTCAATTTGTAGTCCCTGAGGGCTGTTCGAAAATGACGTCATCGGTTTAGGGGGAGGTGTTTGGGTACTAAAAACCGCTCAAAAAGTGTAAAAACTGCAAAAAATCGCTAATTTGGGCTCAAACACAGCTAAAAATAGATTTAATTTTACAGGCGATTTTAGAAATTTCGTGTTTGAAATTCTAAAAATTGCAAAAATTTGCTCAAAAAATGACTTGCCAGAAGGATCGGAGACAGGTCGGAAAAATCGTCTCAAGGGTCTCCGATTGGAAGGTCTGTCGTGACTGTAGTGCGAGAATTATAAAACTATGTGTATTCAAGCTTATATTGTAAAAGGGCATGCTATTGTAATAGGCCAACATGCGCCGCCAGACTGTCGCTTTCTAATCGCTTTCAAATCTGTTTTCGCTGACTGTAAAGGTCTGTCTGCTTATTCAAAACGCGTGGTTTTTGCTCTTTCCCCTCTTTTCGTGGTAGACCTTTCTTATCTCAATCTATTTCTAGCTTTGCACTTTTACAACCCAAACAAATCATGCATAGCTTGCTCTTTTAGACTGACTATATAACCAGTGGGTCTTCTAGTTCGAGGCTCCCTTGGTCTCGCTCTGCTACAGTGGGAAAATATCGAAATTTTTAAAACATATTAATATAACTATACATATATGTTTTTCGCCAATCAAACATATAAATAACACATATAGTTATATGTTTCTGAAAATTGAATATGCACATATTTTTAAACATAAAACATATTTGTGTAAAAGTCACTTATTCAGTTATATTTTGTCTTAATTTTCGATAATTCATACTTAAGATTCTGAATTTCCTGTTTAAAACGGTTTGCAACAAGTTAGATAGGATACTCAGATTCAATAAGTTTAAGTGAAAGTCAGATTTTGGAAAGCTTACTGTCAAACAGAAACCAAAAGTCTTGAAATAATGAATTCCTATAGCAAAAATATGTATATGTTTCCAGAAACATATTGGCCTCAAAACATATAAATATAAAATATATTTGACATGCAAACATATTGAGAAACATATACATATATGTTTTCCCAAAAACAAACATATTTATGTTTTAAAACATATACATAAAACATATATGTTTCCCACAGTACGCTCTGCTCTACTCATTTGGCAACATTTGTTTAAAAATAAAACTAATATAATCTATGTGACTCCACATCGCGACATAACAAACTGGTGCCCAGACCCGGGAAGAAACGATGTCTGGACCTATCAGACAATGAATCGGTCCAACGAAAGCTCGTCTTCAAGTATATATAAACGACATTGGGATGTCAATGTTCGATCTAATGACAACCTGTCGCGAGAAGAAAATATTGGACAATTACAACAACTGAAGTATTCCTTCCAATATGAAATAAGAAAACTACAACACGCAGTTGAATACTTGGAAGTCAAAGACAATGAATGGTGCCAACTGATCCTCAAAATGCCAAATGGACCAGATCGTGAAGCTGAAGAAGAAATATACAAACAAGCTACCGATGATGCTTCAGGCTCCATTGCCACCACTCTTCAAGGCCGTGAGAAGATGGCCTATCTCAAAACGAAGATAGAAAAGGTGGACAGGGTGATTCAGGAAGCGCAGCAACCACAAGCCCCTGAGCGAATGGTTGACCATGTTGGCAGACAAAGACCACCAGAGCAAAGTGCAGCAACTAGTCCAGCAGCATCCAGCACTGGACACTTCAGAATGGAGGGACAGACAAGAGCAGAGGACAGCCAAGCTCCTGCAGCCACTTATGTGTGGCCAAGCTCACTGCCCCGACCCCCCTGCATAGAACTCTTGAATTGCAGGTCAACTTGCCCAAACTGCAGCTCCAAACATTTGATGGAGACCCTCTGAAATGGCGTGAGTTCTGGGATGTCTTTGAATTGTCAGTTCACACGCAAAACCTAGCGCCTGTGCAGAAGTTCAACTATCTGAAAGGTGCGCTAAAAGGCCATGCGAAAGCGGCTATAGATGGGATCGCAGTGACTCATGACAACTATCAGGAAGCAATTCAGACACTTCAACATCGCTTTGGTGATACCGAGATCATCAAAGACTCTCTCTATGCACAGCTGCGAAACCTGCCAGTGGGCACTAAACGAGTGGCCCAGCTCAGAAATATAGTGGATACTGTTGGCCACATATTTCGACAGTTAGCAGCACTGGGAGAAAATACAAACCACTCCTCACTTGTTTGGGTAATCCTGGAAAAATTGTCACCAGGTACTCAGTTGGAGTTGGAAAGAATGAAACGTCCTCATGAGCACTGGACTACTCCTTACCTCAGAGAATGTCTGTGGCATGTAACAGAGATGAAGAAGCACATAGAACGCACTACTAGTGAAGCAACTGCTCCACCCAAAGTAAAGGAAACACATGCCTCAAAAGGTCGCGCTGGATGGAGTAAGAGACGCTACTCTACAGAAGCTCTACCAGTGGTTCAGGAATTACAAAGTAGTTGGCCTAAACCAAAGCTGGTACATGGTAAACAGCCAGGCAATCGAAAACCGATTCAGGCACAAACTCATCCCCCCCAGAGTACCAAAGACTCCATGCATATTTTGCCAAGGCCAACATTACAATGACCAATGCCCAAGGTTTCGGTCACTCAGTGAACGGAAAAAGTGCATCATAGACATGAGGTTGTGCTTTCATTGTTTTAAAAGTGGGCACCTTGCGAATCAGTGCTTCACACTGAAAAGGTCGTGCGCTCATTGCAAGGCTATTGGTAAGCATAATAGAGCGCTATGTCCAAAACTGCTTTCTGCTCCAAAAGCAAGTTCACGGACTGCCATGGTTACTACAGATTGTAGCGAGTCCTGTGACTCTTCCCCAGTATCCAGCCTCTATGAAGAAGAAAAAGGCAACAATCAGGACTCAAGTGAAACAGAGTCTGACACAGAACTCCATGTTGGCAATGTGAGTTCAGCCCCGAAGATTAGCAGTTCCTTGATGTTGACTGCAAAAGCTTTTGTCTCTAATCCTGAAGACAGCAGTCTTTTTTCTATTGCGCATCTATTCCTTGACACAGGCAGCCAGCGTACATTCTTAAGTACAGCCCTAGCTGCTAAGCTACGTTTACAACCAGAAGCAACAGAAGTCTTATCATTGCGGACCTTTGCTTCGAAAAGGCCAAACCTGCTAAGGTCGAAACAGGTCACCTTCCAGCTCACCCTCCGCAATGGAGCACAAGCAATGATACAAGCCAACAGCCTACCAACCTTGACTGGTAGTCTAAAACGCCAGCCACTGGAGAAAAAAGACCTTGACTATATCTCCAGAGTTCCAAAAGAATACTTTGCTGATGTCTTGCCCCATACTACCACACTTTGTTGTACACCGGATATACTGATTGGACTTGATTACTTTTGGAACTTTATTGAGCCCAACCCAGTCAAACAACTACCATCAGGCTTGTACATGATACCTTCAACATTGGGCCTACTGCTTGGTGGAAGATCAATGTCAAGCAAATCACCTGATAGTCAAAACCAGCACACTGTCAGCATAGCTGTACAAGAAGACATTTCACACGATGACATCAGAAGATTGGAATCGCTAGGCATCACTGACCCAGCCAACATCCAAGATGATGACCAGGCTATGCACCAGTTCAACTCTAATGCAACCACAAACACTGTGGAGAACAGGTTGCGAGAAATCAAAGCACCTCCAAACACAACCTTTCGGGACATGCCTAGTAAAGAAAATCCAGCTGACCTAGCAACAAGAGGTCTACAAGGACATGAACTGGATAATTCAAAACTGTTGTGGCATGGACCACACTGGCTAAAGAAGCCTAGCAACCAGTGGCCAGCTCAACCAGCTTCTATCAGTGAAGAAACTCAGACCAGAATTGAGTCAGAATGGAAATTCCACAGCGCCAGTATGAGCTACCAAGTCACTGCTTCAGAAGTTTCCCCCATCCACTTTATCGATGAAACAAAGTTCTCCTCCCTGACAAAGCTCCTGAAGGTTACAGTTTACTGCTTCAGGTTTCTGAAGGCCAAAGTTTGGAGCTCACAAACGGAAAAGGTTCTCAAATCGTCTGCTCCTTTGCTAACAGATGTACTCTCACATATAAAACACAGCGGTTTCATTACTGCAGCAGAGTTCAAAGCAGTGCGTCAGTGGTGGATGCACAAAGTTCAACAAGAGAATTTCAGTGATATCCTCATTAGCGTCAAGAAAAACCAACGTACACCTTTAGTACAACAGTTGAGCCTGAACATTGCTCAAGATGGATTGCTACATTGCCAAGGCCGTCTACAAAATGCAGACTTGCCAGGCGATTCAAAAAGTCCGATTCTTTTACCTAGTTCATCTCATTTCACTCAACTTGTTGTCAAAGATGTTCATGAAAGATCCTTCCATGCTGGGGTGCAGCACACCCTGACCCAAGTCTGTCAGACCTACTGGATTCCAAAAGGGCGAGCCACAGTGAAAAGGATTTTGAATCACTGTATGATCTGCCGAAAATATTCAGCCAAACCATTCAAGCTGCCTCCAATACCTCCTTTTCTCAAAGAAAGAGTTACCAAGTCAACTCCATTCCAGTATGTAGGACTTGACTATATGGGACCAGTATGGATCAAAAGTGATGGAGATAACAAGAAGGTTTGGATTTGTCTGCTTACATGTTTGAGCACAAGAGCAATTCATCTGGACATCGCACTAGACCTCACAGGAACGCAGTTCCTAAATTGCTTACGGCGTTTTGTTGCAATGAGAGGAAGACCTGACAAGCTCCTTTCAGACAACGCTCCAGCTTTCAAGTTGGTTCAAGCCACAGTTTCTGAAGCTTGGCATAACTTACCAAATGATGATGGAGTTGCTCATTATTTGGCTACAGAAAACATAGAATGGTCCTTCATAACAGAATTTGCTCTATGGCAAGGTGGAGTATATGAAAGACTAGTTTCCCTGGTGAAAAACAGCCTTCGCAAAAGTCTTGGGCGCCGTCTTTTAACCTGTGAAGAACTTTTGACCTTTCTCAATCAAATCTGTGCTGTGGTAAACTGCCGTCCACTCACCTACGTTTATGATGAGATTGAGTCCAAAGATGTTCTGAGACCAATTGACTTTATTCTCCCAAACAAATCTCCAGGAACACCTGTTCTTGATGAGGATTCTGACAATCCTGCTTATCTTCCCACACTTGACTCCAGTGACAAACTTCTGCTACAGTGGAAGGAGAGTCAAACATGCCTAGACAAATTTTGGAAATTCTGGCATAACGACTATCTAGCATTTCTCAGAGAACGAACCCAGACAACTCACAAAGGACCAAGATTACAGCTGATGAGTAAGCCAAGACTAAATGAAGTTGTACTCATTAAGGAAGACAATGTTCCCAGAGGAAAGTGGAAACTTGGAAAAGCTGTCAAACTATTTACAGGCTCTGAAAAGGAAATTCGTAGTGCAAAAGTGAAATCTGCTGATGGCAGAACCATCAAACGACCAATCAATTTACTTTATTCCTTGGAAATCCCGTCAAAAATTGAGGATGCTGGCTCTTCAGGGACTCATAATCAGCAAGCATCAACTGTAACTACACAGGATGCAGCTGTGATACAGTCAGTTCTGACCAGTCTGCCCAATGATCATCAGGACATTGATCAGGAAGCAAAGACGGAACCTCCTTGCAAAAAGCAACGAGAAATCTGGGAAGATGACAACGGTTACTTACATAGTCTTTCTGGACCCAGTATACCAACGCTGGATGAAATATGTATGCCGGTAATCTCAGATATCAGTGAGGAAGACTTCAATGTTGTACAGCCTTCTCAGCAAGGTATTCACAAATGGGCACATCATCCCAACTTCACTCTCCATGACAAGATTAAGTGTTTTCGTACTGATGAAAACACGGCCATAACAGGTAGTTTTTCGGT
>JASANB010000049.1:0-23599 GCA_030248155.1 Sabatieria punctata | reverse complement strand
ACGATTTGAGATACCGATGATGATGCTCTGAAGGCTGACTACTCTCCAAAAAGTCTCAGTTTGTATGATGATGGCAGGGCTTGGAAAAGAACAAGCGGAGCTGGAGTTCACTGACGCTATATGTTTTCCGCACAGTGCTGTGGATACAATAACTGTCTTTAATAGGTGTCTACTCTCTGGAGGATTACTCCATTGAACATACTACACAACCACGTTCATCGGTTCACGTAATTGTATTAACATTACCCTACAATAATAGGACTACTGCACCTCTCTTGTGTGGAGGTAGAACCTATGTACAGAGATTCTGTCCACTCGATACTGACGGGACTCGGGGCAAGCTAGAGTTTAGGGGGTGGATCAAATCCAAAACCCAGCCCATTATATTTAGCCTAACGTTTAAGCTCATGTGTTGTTTTTCCATGTTTATAAAACAGTTTGAATTTGACGTGATTTTCATTACTGAGAGTACTGTATATCACGATTTGGCAAAGCGATAGCGGGCAACTCCTCATGTCGTTTCCCATTTACTTACTACCATACCCATACTACTTCGCAATTCCACACTTAGTAGTAATACACACCAAAAAATCAAGCCAATACCTTTCTATTAAAGCGAACAGCAGCCAACTTGGAAAAACGTTTATAATCGCCATAATCAGTACATTGATACCACCGATTGTTTCCTAGAACAAACAGCATAATAATCCAACAGTAATGGAGAGTGCTGCATAGGGTAGCCCTCCAGATAGCGTACCGGCGGTACACTAATTGGAAACAGGTTTTATTTCATTTGGCGACCAACATTACGGTAGCTTTAAAGCAGGCTGATGTATGGTTTTGCGGATTTTCAATCATATTTATCACGAATTGCCGACAAGCATCACAGCTGTCAGGTAAGGTCCTGAGCTGACCGCTAATGTTCACCCGCCTTCCAGCCAAACGGAACTCCAGATGGACGCCCCATCTTCGTCGGGTTGAAGACGAAACTGCAGTGGCTGCAGATTCCTCTGACGATCTGTGAGCAGCGAAACCATGGTGGCTATGCTCAAACAGTTCACAGTTCTGACTCGAAGGAGAAGAGTATTGAACCACCTCAACTCCATTGAATGAGACAGAAAGCTGTGAACTTGTTCGGCAAGCTGAAACAACAGTGAATATATATGTAGAAAACTTCGTGTGAATTCAAGTACCTCCTGGCCCACAAGATAGTCAAACGTGTCCCCGGTGATGGTGGCCTCCTGTCTTTGTGGTTCTTCAGGAGTCTTGTGTTCAAAGAAGAACTGCTCCACCCGATCAAAGTCAGTTCTAGCCGCCAGCTGAAAATTTATTTTTGAACCGGCTAGTATCAAAGAAGCAGACAAGTCAACTTACTTCAACAACAGTCAAATGGGGCACTGAACAGTCAAGTTGCGAATAGCGCCAATATCTGACAGCGCAAACCGCCCCAGAGACAGGTGACGGATGTTTGGAAAGTTTTCCCAGGGAAACTGCTGTCCGAACAAGGCTCGAAAGACTGCAGACCGAGCCGGGTCACAAAGGGAGACTTACAAAGTCCGTAAGCTCTGCCTATTCCGGTGGCAGAGCTCTACTGCAAACTCAGTTGCAGCATCACCCCACCCCCAGCGGTCAGAGTACACCAGTTCAGACAGATGGGACAGCTTCCCAATGCGCCTCTGGAGGTGCGTTATGGAATGTTCAATATTTCCAGTTATTGACACTGTGCGCAGTTGGTCATCCGGTGCCAGTGGCAATAGAAACATGGCTGAAATAAGCGTATAAATTTTTGTTTTGTATGTAAAATGCATAGCTATATAGTGAAGAAGGCATACCCGTGATGCGGCAGTTGGTTTCAGTCAAAGGCACAATTGTGCTAACACTGCCGGTGGAGGGACAGTCATCAGGAGGAGTCCGCCATCACCGCAGAGCGGCAAAACATGCGTGGGTTCAGGATGAAGGCATTATAGAGGTCAGAAATAGATTCCACCGGCCTTAGTATTGCCCCCAAGAAACTAGGTCAAGGAAAGCAGGATACCTAGATAGCGAGTCACTCATAATGCCAGGACCAGAATACTGTTGCTAAGTAAATTTATTTTAAATACAGTATAGATAAAAAAAAATGTCCCATCGCTTTTTCGGCCTTCACTCAAACGTTTCGTTCTCAGTCACTTCTTTACCGATTTGGCTCAAATTTTCAGCAAAAATTAACAACATGGTTGGCTAAATATTCTGCAACTTTGGTGCGAAAATTCCAACGGAAAAAATTTTTTTGAACCGAAAAGTGAAAATCATAGTGGTCTGTGTAAATTCAAATTTCGCGCGTAATTACGGCGCTATCGCTTAGATAGTTGCAGGAATGATCGGGCGGACATTTGGTCATAACATATTCAGACGGCAGCCCTCTGGCTTAAGGGGCACTAAAATTGGGGAATTTCAAAAACATGACAAAATGTGACTTTTCTTCGTAAAAACGGTGAAATGACAATTCAGAAGATTTTCGATTTTCTAAAAACACTGTGGAGAAGGTTTCTATGATGTGAAACAGAGTTTAAATATCAGGTTCATTCATTTGTCGAACTTCCTGCTACAATCTGTGTTGATTGACAACTGATTCAGTGCTTTGATTCCAGAATGTACAGATTTCTTAACTATGGGATTTTCGATCATGTTTTTAAAATTCCCCAATTTTAGTGTCCCTTAAGCCAGAGGGCTGCCGTCTGAATATGTTATGACCAAATGTCCGCCCGATAATTGCTGTAACTATCTAAGCGATAGCGCCGGAACTACGCGGGAAATTTGAATTTACACAGACCACTATGATTTTCACTTTCTGGTTCAAAAAAATTTTTTCCTTTGGAATTTTCGCACCAAACTTGCAGAATATTTAGCCAAATCGGTAATTTTTGCTGAAAATTTGAGCCAAATCGGTAAAGAATTGACTGAGAACGAAACGTTTGAGTGAAGGCCGAAAAAGCGATGGGACATTTTTTTTATCTATACTGTATAATTTAATTATAATTTACTTACCAAATATTTTACGTACTTGTATTAGTAAATTTCTAAAAAAATATAATTAAAATTATTATTATAATTTACTTAGCAACAGTAGACCAGAACCGGTAATGTGGCCACCTGTAAATTTTTGAAACTCAGTAAGAACGCAATAAGTAAAGCTAAACTTTTTGAAAAAGTGTACAATAACGAAATATTTCTACAGACAGATAGGTAAGTAAAAGTCTTATTGACTTATTATAATTCAAATTAACGAAGTAATTTCTAGGCGCAAAAGAGAAGATGAAAGTTTAACCAGTGGCAGTTAGTTTAATCAACAACGCAGAGAATGAAAGCACTTTGTATAATGGCGCAGAGGCCAAAATCTATACACACATAACGAGCGTTCTTGGGATCGGAATCGGGGCGGCCAATTGGTAGCAGGTGGCCATTTGATTGATGTGCGGACCGGCCAAGCCACTTAACGAGCGTTCTTGGGATCGTTTGGAATCGGGCCGGCCAATGGGTAGCAGGTGGCCATTTGATTGATGTGCGGACCGGCCAAGCCACTTAACGAGCGTTCTTGGGATCGTTTGGAATCGGGCCGGCCAATGGGTAGCAGGTGGCCATTTGATTGATGTGCGGACCGGCCAAGCCACTTAACGAGCGTTCTTGGGATCGTTTGGAATCGGGCCGGCCAATGGGTAGCAGGTGGCCATTTGATTGATGTGCGGACCGGCCAAACCACTTAACGAGCGTTCTTGGGATCGTTTGGAATCGGGCCGGCCAATGGGTAGCAGGTGGCCATTTGATTGATGTGCGGACCGGCCAAACCACTTAACGAGCGTTCTTGGGATCGTTTGGAATGGGGCCGGCCAATGGGTAGCAGGTGGCCATTTGATTGATGTGCGGACCGGCCAAGCCACTTAACGAGCGTTCTTGGGATCGTTTGGAATCGGGCCGGCCAATGGGTAGCAGGTGGCCATTTGATTGATGTGCGGACCGGCCAAACCACTTAACGAGCGTTCTTGGGATCGTTTGGAATCGGGCCGGCCAATGGGTAGCAGGTGGCCATTTGATTGATGTGCGGACCGGCCAAACCACTTAACGAGCGTTCTTGGGATCGTTTGGAATCGGGCCGGCCAATGGGTAGCAGGTGGCCATTTGATTGATGTGCGGACCGGCCAAGCCACTTAACGAGCGTTCTTGGGATCGTTTGGAATCGGGCCGGCCAATGGGTAGCAGGTGGCCATTTGATTGATGTGCGGACCGGCCAAGCCACTTAACGAGCGTTCTTGGGATCGTTTGGAATCGGGCCGGCCAATTGGTAGCAGGTGGCCATTTGATTGATGTGCGGACCGGCCAAGCCACTTAACGAGCGTTCTTGGGATCGTTTGGAATCGGGCCGGCCAATGGGTAGCAGGTGGCCATTTGATTGATGTGCGGACCGGCCAAGCCACTTAACGAGCGTTCTTGGGATCGTTTGGAATCGGGCCGGCCAATGGGTAGCAGGTGGCCATTTGATTGATGTGCGGACCGGCCAAACCACTTAACGAGCGTTCTTGGGATCGTTTGGAATCGGGCCGGCCAATGGGTAGCAGGTGGCCATTTGATTGATGTGCGGACCGGCCAAGCCACTTAACGAGCGTTCTTGGGATCGTTTGGAATCGGGCCGGCCAATGGGTAGCAGGTGGCCATTTGATTGATGTGCGGACCGGCCAAGCCACTTAACGAGCGTTCTTGGGATCGTTTGGAATCGGGCCGGCCAATGGGTAGCAGGTGGCCATTTGATTGATGTGCGGACCGGCCAAACCACTTAACGAGCGTTCTTGGGATCGTTTGGAATCGGGCCGGCCAATGGGTAGCAGGTGGCCATTTGATTGATGTGCGGACCGGCCAAGCCACTTAACGAGCGTTCTTGGGATCGTTTGGAATCGGGCCGGCCAATGGGTAGCAGGTGGCCATTTGATTGATGTGCGGACCGGCCAAGCCACTTAACGAGCGTTCTTGGGATCGTTTGGAATCGGGCCGGCCAATGGGTAGCAGGTGGCCATTTGATTGATGTGCGGACCGGCCAAGCCACTTAACGAGCGTTCTTGGGATCGTTTGGAATCGGGCCGGCCAATGGGTAGCAGGTGGCCATTTGATTGATGTGCGGACCGGCCAAACCACTTAACGAGCGTTCTTGGGATCGTTTGGAATCGGGCCGGCCAATGGGTAGCAGGTGGCCATTTGATTGATGTGCGGACCGGCCAAGCCACTTAACGAGCGTTCTTGGGATCGTTTGGAATCGGGCCGGCCAATGGGTAGCAGGTGGCCATTTGATTGATGTGCGGACCGGCCAAGCCACTTAACGAGCGTTCTTGGGATCGTTTGGAATCGGGCCGGCCAATTGGTAGCAGGTGGCCATTTGATTGATGTGCGGACCGGCCAAGCCACTTAACGAGCGTTCTTGGGATCGTTTGGAATCGGGCCGGCCAATGGGTAGCAGGTGGCCATTTGATTGATGTGCGGACCGGCCAAGCCACTTAACGAGCGTTCTTGGGATCGTTTGGAATCGGGCCGGCCAATGGGTAGCAGGTGGCCATTTGATTGATGTGCGGACCGGCCAAACCACTTAACGAGCGTTCTTGGGATCGTTTGGAATCGGGCCGGCCAATGGGTAGCAGGTGGCCATTTGATTGATGTGCGGACCGGCCAAGCCACTTAACGAGCGTTCTTGGGATCGTTTGGAATCGGGCCGGCCAATGGGTAGCAGGTGGCCATTTGATTGATGTGCGGACCGGCCAAGCCACTTAACGAGCGTTCTTGGGATCGTTTGGAATCGGGCCGGCCAATGGGTAGCAGGTGGCCATTTGATTGATGTGCGGACCGGCCAAACCACTTAACGAGCGTTCTTGGGATCGTTTGGAATCGGGCCGGCCAATGGGTAGCAGGTGGCCATTTGATTGATGTGCGGACCGGCCAAGCCACTTAACGAGCGTTCTTGGGATCGTTTGGAATCGGGCCGGCCAATGGGTAGCAGGTGGCCATTTGATTGATGTGCGGACCGGCCAAGCCACTTAACGAGCGTTCTTGGGATCGTTTGGAATCGGGCCGGCCAATTGGTAGCAGGTGGCCATTTGATTGATGTGCGGACCGGCCAAGCCACTTAACGAGCGTTCTTGGGATCGTTTGGAATCGGGCCGGCCAATTGGTAGCAGGTGGCCATTTGATTGATGTGCGGACCGGCCAAGCCACTTAACGAGCGTTCTTGGGATCGTTTGGAATCGGGCCGGCCAATTGGTAGCAGGTGGCCATTTGATTGATGTGCGGACCGGCCAAGCCACTTAACGAGCGTTCTTGGGATCGTTTGGAATCGGGCCGGCCAATGGGTAGCAGGTGGCCATTTGATTGATGTGCGGACCGGCCAAACCACTTAACGAGCGTTCTTGGGATCGTTTGGAATCGGGCCGGCCAATGGGTAGCAGGTGGCCATTTGATTGATGTGCGGACCGGCCAAGCCACTTAACGAGCGTTCTTGGGATCGTTTGGAATCGGGCCGGCCAATGGGTAGCAGGTGGCTATTTGATTGATGTGCGGACCGGCCAAACTGCACTACGCGCGCGCTCAATAGAGTGTCATCTCAAACAGCATCTGTCCGTCAATCAAGTGTCTTTAATTAAAGCAGCGTGTGGCTGATTAGTAGTATTTCCGAGTAAATTTATTTTGAAATTAAATAACTATTAATATTGCTTGCTCAGCCGTCAGAAGAAAATAACTTGCTATTAATTTGCTTGGTGCCCAAATTCTTAAATATAATTTGATACGAATTTGTTATTTGCCATGAATTAAATATAAATTTGCTAAAATCAATACTCAATTCCTGAGGAAACAGCTCAAAACCTGGGTCGTCTCAGTCAAAAATGAGTTGACCTTCCTTCAGATGGTAACAAATGGTCTACAAATTAGCATTTAATGAGTTGATATCTTTGCTATAGGCATGAACAAGGATATCTTTGGACTGAACTTGTTGTTTTGTAGCCAGACTTTGGTTAGTGAAGCTGCCAAACTAAGCAAATTTGTATCAAATTCATATCAAATTTATATCAAATTTCTAGGCCAATTTTTCGAAATTAATATAATTTTAATTTGTTTGACAGTCATCGCGAGGAATTTAATTTGTTATTAAATTGCTATTTACTTGGTGATTTTGGCCAAAACAATATAATTTTTTTATTTAATTTTAATTTGATCGGAAACACTACTGATTAGCGCTTGTTTTTGACATTTTTTTTACAGTGACAACTTTTACTACTGCCAAAGAAAACATTGTTTTTGACATTCAACAGCAAGGCGCAAGGGCCGTTTCTGTTTCGCATTTATTGGCTAGCTAGCGATGGGCTGACTATGTAAAAAACTACGCCTAACTGTGTTTAGATTTTGGCCTCCCCACCCGTTGTGTTTATGGAGGAAGAGAATACAAGTCAGGCTATGGACCAACGAAGTCTGCATCCAGAAAATGCCAATAAAAGCAACCGCCCAGTGTTTGAGTTTAATCCTGAGGTGCTAGGTTTCATACCATGAGGCTTTTAGTACCCCGAACGATTCCGAATGTATGGAAGATAAATACACCAAGGAAGACCCTACTGGGTACCAACCGGACATGGCGATGGATTCACCTTTTACCTCTCAAAAAATTCTGAAAATTCTACATCTACAAGCCCAGAAAAAATGCAGTATACATATTGTAGATCGATCGCAAATCGTTGCTCGCTAACCAGGTATGATCTGGAGATGTCAGAGGCAGAGGTAGAAATATTTTTGAAAAAGGTATCGAATGGCTCGCATACGAAATATGTTGGTTTAGAAATGCGCAGAAAATCGGTTCTCGCTGTGTGTGTTACCTACGGGAAGAGCGATTTTGTTGTCCTGCCACCCAGAGCGGGCAACCATCGGAGAACGGCGAGGTTGTCTGGCGTCGTTACGGCTGTCTAGGTTTTATTCAGGGATGTAAGGTGATTTTTCTTAAGGGTCTCTAAAAACATAAGTCGCGGAAAAACTCAAGCTAAAGATAGCTAATTTATGTTATTTTCTTATTAAAAATGGACTTTTGCGATGTATAATAGGCTATACTGACTTAAAACTGTTAGGAAAACAACAAGAAAAGACGATATTTGGCATGATAAAACAAAAATACAAACTGCTGTAAGAAAATTTGTGCATATAGCATTTACTGATGCAGTACTCTCCGATTTGCTTCCTGCGCTGCGCGTTCGAGTGACTATGCATAGCTTTTTTTGTGCCTGGGCAAAGGTATGCGCTACGATGTGTAAACAATTTATGTAAACATAAGAACCTTATAGCCATATTTGCGCAACGAAAATTCTCATAAGGCAGTAACGAAGTAGCATTTCACAGGTGGTGGTCACGAGTTTGTGCATTTACTGCACGATATGCCCTAGCGTTGTGGGATAATAGTGATACTATTAGATGGTAGTAACACTATTGCTGATGCGTAACACTTTTATGTAAACTAGATACTGAGCGATGCTTTAAAGAAGTTTGGCTATAACAAATACATAGTTTGTGCTAACTTCGCATGTGTTTGATTGACAGCGACTGCCATGCACAACCATACTCGGTAGGACGTTAAATGGAGCGAACTGGACAGCCACCCTTTCAGGTAGACACGAGTAAAACCTATAGGGCCACCTTGATTCAGACAGGTGCTCAACCTCGGCGCCTCCGCCGCACAAGCCAAGTGAAAGCCGGTTCTGATCTGAGGAGAATTAGTTGTTGATAAATTTCGAACGAAACTTCATACCTCCACCAAATAGAACTGTTTTAGCTCTTCAACGATTTTGAGCAAATTCGCGCGCTTCAGCCAATGCCTTTGAATCATTTTCATTAGAAAAATCAAACGATCCAACAAAATACGTTTTGCTACGAAGACAAAAAAGCACTAACTATAAAAGCTTTATATATAGTTTGGGTCACGTGTTGATGGGGAAATGAAATGGACATGTTGGTCTGATCATAGGGCCGTACAGGCCCCCCCAATATATCGGATCGGATCGGGTCACGTGTTGAAGGTCACGTGAAATTTTTGAATCTATAAAAGCAGTGGGCGATTTAGTTCCAGTCAGTCTACATAGTAGTACCATGGAAAATCTTTTTCTTTTGAGCAGTGACCGATGCTCCAGCAACTAACGAAGTAATTGAACGAAATTGCGAAGGATGTCAGCCCAAAACCATCCAATGCGGACAGCCCATTCACGAGGTTTGCTGTCGCCATCCAGTTCAGCAGCTGGAAATGCTGTTGCCCGAGATGTTTGAGTGTACGCCGCGCCAAACCTGCATGCGAAATTTCACCTAATCGGTCACGGAGCGTTGGATTCCCCCTAGCGAGTTTGGATGCGCATTCAGAGGTGATCAGTTTTCTGGCGAGTCGAGATGCGATGTCGATTCAAAATGGCAAGAAGAATTAAAAAAATATTACGCCGAATATGTGCTCGGAACTGATAAAACAGACTATAATGGATGTGTTTAATAAATATGGTACAATGTTGTATAATTTCATAAAATCACTAACAGCGATCTGTTGATCACACAGAGTAACACTGATAATATTTGAGCCTTATTTTTTTAACTTGAAATTCAGATAAAATTTTCTGCACACTCTTCATTTTCACAAACCCTTTCTGGATCGAGTAGATAAGAGATGACATTTTTTAATTCACTCATCTTTCTCTTGTCCAGACACAAATTACATTAACCATCTGGTGTAGAGAGCAGAATGCGCTCATGCCCACATTTTTTCTTTGGCTTTGATGGTTGACAAAGAAAAAACAACAGTAGTAGTATCAATAATAAGAAGAATAAGACAAACAGAGCAAAGCCAACTCAAGCAACAGCAAAGAGAAAGCAAACCGAGAACATGTAGGTAGGCTGGTGTAGATTGTAGGCCGTGGCGATTTGATCCAGTTCATTTTTCTGCTTCCAATTACCCAGCACTGCATTTCCTTTTTAAAATCCAAGACTGTTCTGGTGGTTGTTGCTCTTTGCTGTGGGTGCAAGTAGTAGTTCGATGTATGTTCAGTTCGCTGTTGGTCTTGAATTTTGCTTTACTGTTGGAACAGATGTACGAGTTCAAAATCAGCTGGTAAGCATCTGAGTCGAACTGTACATTCAGGCTGATGTTGTAGTCATCGATGGTGTCAAGGTTCACCTTGACGGTTTGTTTGTAATCTGCGCCCTCGAACGACAACAACTTGAAATGGCTCAATATTTACTGATACGGGTTTTCTTCTTTTTGAATTGTGTTGTGTGATAACTGCGCTGGCGAGAACGACGGATTAAGTAAAAAGGTGCCGAAGAAGTGTTCGTCGTTTCTATCAGTTTATTGTCGCAGTTAGTCAGTCTAGTTCGTACCTGAATCTTCGTGTTACGTCATCGCACTATTTCACAACGAGGAATAGCTAATTAGAACTGTTTAGATTTTCCGTTGACCATTCTATCCGAACTCTGTGAGATGGTGTGGTGTAGGGGTCTTTTTGTGTCCGATTAAAAATGCAGATCTCGTATTACCTTAGGAATCCATTGAAGCTTAGCTGCTCTTATTACCTAACCACTCCTTTCTCTCTCTCCCACTCTGCAGTGCTGGCGCCGACCGAAGTGAAGAAACGAATAAAAATAATAAAAAGAAGAGTTGTTAGCCAGCTTAGCACCTTCCACGCACAAAATGACTTTTTGACTGTGTGTATTATGCGAATGCAATAATTCCTTCCTCAACCGGCTCGATTCTTCTGATTGAATCCGATAAAAAAGATTTTTCTTTTTTGTCTTTATTTTTCTCTCCAGCATTGAGCGCTGCGTAAGATCGGCGGCGTAGTTTATGTAGCTTACCGTAGTTTACATGGCCTTATCTTTCGCGTTGAGATAATAAACCATGATGGCCCACCAAATGATCAAAGACAGAGTGGCGTTCAGAGATTACATGCTTTGCGCACATGGGCTTTAGGTGTGCATAATTATGGTTTTGAATGCACTGGGACACCGGTGATACAATGGGAATGGGGGCACGATTTATAAGTAGGAAATTGGTGTATATAATTATGGCTTTGAAGGCCACAACAAAGGGTAACCAATTTCACTAGTAATTGATGTATGTCAATTATGGCTTTAAACTCTGGGACAGGAGCACTCGATTTAACTAGGACGATGCGAGCCGACGTAAGGCTGTTCTGTTGATGCGACGGTTATCGCTGTATGAGAAAGACCCACGTGCGCGCAGTTGCCCCACACAGTTCGAATGGTTCGGCGCTCATCTGATGCAATGTGAGTTGTGTCAAGCATGTGTATTTTATTTTATTTATTGTATGAGCACTGATATTGTAGATGAAGAGTTCGTGAGCGTGCATGGTGCGCAACGTAATCGGTTCCAGGACGCTTTGTACCGGCGAGAGGTGGACTGCGACGATCTGTCACTGGCGCAACTCGTTACAGACTACAGAATGTCATCATTGGTTTGGCGGAGCAAACAATGGTGCAGAATCACCGCCGTTTCAACAAACTTTTGTAGCAGGTGGGAGAGTTGGTTGCATGTGCAACACGTTCCGGCACCGGATGAAGACCATTTCGGTTGGGGTCAAGATGAGCGCGATCGTGCGTACTGTCGCAACTCTGAATGTTAAACAAAAACTATCATCTGTGTTTAGATTATTAGGTTTTTCGAGTGTTTGCTTTTAGAGTTTTGTGTGGTTATTTGTATGCGTCGTAGAGTTGGTGGTAAACCCTTTAATTTAGTGCCGAGACCCGAGACAATAACCTCAAATAAGAATTGCATTGCCGAAAACCAGAAAACTCTTTTCTTCCAACATTGAAACTAACGTATCGATTTTTGCGCACCAAACACAATATTCTATTTGCAGTACAAACATGTTAAGAACAAAACAAGGTACATCGAAGAAACGAACGAGTGAAAAAGGGAGTTTACTAAAGTGGTGACCGAAATTTTCCAAGAATCTTTTCCCGACAAAGCTGAGTTGAGACATGGTATGCTACCGTTTGGACGAGACGTGCGCACGTGTTGAGTAAGTAAAGATTGGCTTCTTTACTAGAATGAAGTCTTTTTGCAACGATTCCTTTCGTTGGGCCTCGCCTCACCACAATTTAACTGTGCTATTTTGGCATAAGTGTAAGTCATTCCAACTAGGCTTCCTTCGTCATCTAGTCTAATTCATTTCTAATTCATCGCTCGCTTTTTCATTCTTGCTTCCTTACACCACACCTACATTGTATGCAACATATAAACACATATACGGTAGGTTTACTTTACAGGCTAAAGTATGCCAAAAACTGAGCACGTAAGTATAAAACTGCACAATATATAGCGTTAGTAGTAGCTTGTGGCGTTTATAATCTACCTTAATGTAATGTTAGCGGCAAGTAGTAGGCTGCTTATCTAATGCTTATAAGCCGCCCCGCCGCCGGTGCAGTGTCAGTGTTAGCGTGGATAACTTCATAAACACTTGTGTATTGCCGTCTCTCTCACGTCTACTGTTCGCGGGTAGGTCACGCCGTTATATTTGGTGACCGCCGAATCCCTAGCCATAAGGTGCCTTTTTTATTTAAGTCTGTAATTATAACGGACCGTCAAGCTGGAGCTGAAGAGCATGACCTGTCACATATTTTCCAAAATATCCTGATTTAGCACAAGTAGGTCAACGAATTTCTTAACCATGAGAAGAAATCTAGACAAACCGGTTCCTCCATAGATGAGCGCAAGTGATAATAAGTTCTAAACAATCTCTTTTTATGGCGTATGAATGGAACAAAGTCTATAAGACAGATAAATTTGCGCATATTTAACCGTTTTAAATGGGGCTCATCGAAAGAAAACGGATTTCGGATCACCCTATCAATTGTGCTTCGATAGTTTGCTAATCAGTTTCGATAATGAAAGGTTATCACGTTGGTAAACCACATCGTTAATAAGTGCCCTGCTGATGTGCTACTTGCTTTGCTTGTGGGCAGTCATCGCACTGGTTAAACTCACACTGTTCAGATGACCACGTGAAATACAGATGCCTCAAACTAGACCAGTTCTTTATTTGCGCAAAAGCACCGAAGTCTGTATGTATAGACTGACTTCACACACATTCTTAAAAATTGTGATTAATCAGAACTATAGCAGCGGCGGCAACTTTCAAGCAATTGCAGTACACAGACAACACAGCTAGGCGTATGACATGGCCAAATAGCCGTTTGATAGTTCTATCTCGCTAGGGAGCAAGACTTGGACAGCAGCCTCCATCAGTCCCGACCAGCTATCGACATGGATGTTGTCCGGCGGCTCGAATTGCTTGGGCAGCTGTTTTGATTTGGCCCCTTTGGACCTCTGTCAAGTCGCAAAGGGCAGGACCCCAATTAGCCAGGGTGAATGTCCGGCTGCCATCGCCAAAACATAGCCATTCAGCTTCATGGTAAAGTAGTACAACGTTGCTGGAAAACAGACTTATTATTATTATTAAGTTTTATTCAAACACGTACATAGTAATGTTGAACAGGAAAACCAAACTGCAATTAGTAGGTGTAGGGCTCGTTTGACTAGACATACACACCTACGATTCGATAAGCTGAGAACAGAAATAATAGAAATAGTTACACATTTCTGATGTTCAATAAACTCACAAAACGACTGTGGTTCACGAAAACGCAAAAACTCGCTAGCGGACAAATTGACGTACTCGCCCAGTTTGTTCCACACAGTAACACTTTTGTATGGACGAAGTGGTGTTCGTAAGTAGGCATGGTAATAGACAGGTTTTGACTGTTGCGCCCATTTCGAGCCGCCGATTGACGTACAATCAAAGTGCCGGCGGGCAGGCATTGCATTCCATAAACGTTCTACACAAACATACAGCGACGCTCAGCAACCAGTCGGGTGATAGTTTTCCATTTGAGGATATGTGTAGCATATTAGGGTAAGTCAGATCATGGCTCTTCAGAACTAATTTTGCTGCGTCTGACTGCACTCTTCCGAGCCTCAAACGATCAGACAGATTAGCAAGATACGTCACACAACAAGCTTAGAGAATATACGGTCGCACAACTCAATAGGCGAGCTATCACTTCATCTCGCCACTCATACGTCAACATAGCTGACCATATCTGGCTGTTCAGTTGGCTTGGAAGTATTTGTTGGAATTGTCCTTCCACGTTCCAAGCGACTAGTGGATATGAGATCAACTCGTCAATCGCTCGCCCAGAATACGCATCAGCCAGCTTGCTGATCGACCACCTGCATTCAGGAGTATGCTGACTGTAGTCGATCGTGTTCCATCTGCTGCTTTGCCGGCGTTTGTTCAGCTTGATCTGAGCTCAAGTGTCACATTTCTCGCTGCCGATCTCTCTCAGTTTGCTCATGCCCTAAGGATTCTTCTTTTCTTGTTAAATTGGAAATATGAGGCAGTACCTCTACAAAATAGAGCTGCTTTGTTTTTCAGTAATTTCTGTCGACTATTAGCGAACTCGCAGGCTTCTGTCGAAGCTTTTATATCTTTTTCTTTAGCCAAATCAGATGATGATTGAACCTTAAAACAAGACTCGTAATCTCTGTCAATTCCTAATACCGTCAGGTTGCATAAATTGACAAATGATCTTGGTTTCCATGAGTTAGGGCTAAGTTGCCATTCTCCACAAACCAGTTTGTTACGAATAAATGGCCATCCATTCGCGTCTAATCCAGACAGCCCAGTCTTATTGAGTTTCCAAATTAATAATGTACCGCCCTTGAGTTGAGTTGACCTATACACTCATTATAGTTAAGGCAAACAGGCAGAGAAGCCAAACAAACCCAAGACAGTACTCACTGTTGCGGTGTTGCATGAGCTGTTGAATGGGGTCTTCGACGCTAGCAACATCGCACACTACAGGCGACCCATTGTGCCTGCCAAGTATGAACCACAGTGAACCCTGGCCCAAAAAAAGTATAATGAGTCGTTCTCTGGTCAGATCGCGTTTTGGTCCTTTGCCCTATTCAGACCCAAAATTGAAAGTTTGAGCTAGAGAGCTGTAAGTTGGTACACTAATAGATACTTATGAGTTATCTTTCAGCTGCAAAGGATTAATGGATCTGACGCTCCTGTCCTGAGATATAGTCTTCCGAAAATCGGTCTGCTTAACTATGGGACCAAAATTTCAAACTCGAATTTCTCGCTTCACACTCGGAATTCGGACCTAAAAATTGGGGGTTTTAGAGTACTTTTAGACTGCTTTAAGAAACTTTCGTCAAATTTTCGTTTTCAGAAAAAAAATTTTTTTTCGCCCCCTTTGCGCCCCCCTAGCTCGTCTGGAACCCCCCCCTACCCAGTTTTTTTTATTTCAGAAAAATATTGCGCTATCAATTACCTACCGTTTGGTGTGAAGCATTGTTTGCTCAGACCCGAAAAACGTGAGAAAATTGAGATCAAACATGTTCCGGTCGCAAAATTTTCGCACTTTTCTCAGGTCAAATATTTCCAAGTCCGGTTTTCCACCTACTAGTACGAATTCGGACTTAAAAATTGGGGGTTTTAGAGTACTTTTGGACTGCTTTAAGAAATTTTTGTCAAATTTTCGTTTTCAAAAAAAGAAATTTTTTTTCGCCCCTTTTGCGCCCCCCTAGCTCGTCTGGAACCCCCCCAACCCAGTTTTTTTTATTTCAGAAAAATGTTGCGCTATCAATTACCTACCGTTTGGTGTGAAGCATTGTTTGCTCAGATCCGAAAAACGTGAGAAAATTGAGGTTAAACATGTCCCGGTCGCAAAATTTTCGCACTTTTCTCAGGTCAAATATTTCCAAGTCCGGTTTTCCACCTACTAGTACGAATTCGGACTTAAAAATTGGGGGTTTTAGAGTACTTTTAGACTGCTTTAAGAAATTTTTGTCAAATTTTCGTTTTCAGAAAAAAAATTTTTTTTCGCCCCCCTTTGCGCCCCACTAGCTCGTCTGGAACCCCCCCAACCCAGTTTTTTTTATTTCAGAAAAATGTTGCGCTATCAATTACCTACCGTTTGGTGTGAAGCATTGTTTGCTCAGACCCGAAAAACGTGAGAAAATTGAGGTCAAACATGTCCCGGTCGCAAAATTTTCGCACTTTTCTCAGGTCAAATATTTCCAAGTCCGGTTTTCCACCTACTAGTACGAATTCGGACTTAAAAATTGGGGGTTTTAGAGTACTTTTAGACTGCTTTAAGAAATTTTTGTCAAATTTTCGTTTTCAGAAAAAAAATTTTTTTTCGCCCCCTTTGCGCCCCACTAGCTCGTCTGGAACCGCCAAAACTGGGTTGGGGGGTTCCAGACGAGCTAGGGGGGCGCAAAAGGGGCGAAAAAAAATTTTTTTTCTGAAAACGTTAATTTGAGAAAAGTTTCTTAAAGCAGTCCAAAAGTACTCTAAAACCCCCAATTTTTAAGTCCGAATTCGTACTAGTAGGTGGAAAACCGGACTTGGAAATATTTGACCTGAGAAAAGTGCGAAAATTTTGCGACCGGGACATGTTTGACCTCAATTTCCTCACGTTTTTCGGGTCTGAGCAAACAATGCTTCACACCAAACGGTAGGTAATTGATAGCGCAACATTTCTCTGAAATAAAAAAAACTGGGTAGGGGGGGTTCCAGACGAGCTAGGGGGCGCAAAGGGGGCGAAAAAAAAATTTTTTTCTGAAAACGAAAATTTGACGAAAGTTTCTTAAAGCAGTCTAAAAGTACTCTAAAACCCCCAATTTTTAGGTCCGAATTCGTACTAGTAGGTGGAAAACCGGACTTGGAAATATTTGACCTGAGAAAAGTGCGAAAATTTTGCGACCGGGACATGTTTGACCTCAATTTCCTCACGTTTTTCGGGTCTGAGCAAACAATGCTTCACACCAAACGGTAGGTAATTGATAGCGCAACATTTTTCTGAAATAAAAAAAACTGGGTAGGGGGGTTCCAGACGAGCTAGGGGGGCGCAAAGGGGGCGAAAAAAAAATTTTTTTCTGAAAACGAAAATTTGACGAAAGTTTCTTAAAGCAGTCTAAAAGTACTCTAAAACCCCCAATTTTTAGGTCCGAATTCGGAGTATGAAGCGAGAAATTCGAGTTTGAAATTTTGGTCCCATAGTTAAGCAGACCGATTTTCGGAAGGCTATATCTCAGGACAGGAGCGTCAGATCCACTAATCCTTTGCAGCTGAAAGATAACTCATAAGTATGTATTAGTGTGCCAACTTACAGCTCTCTAGCTCAAACTTTCAATTTTGGGGTCTGAATACTGAAACTCGATCGGTTCAGAGAACGACTCTTATAATGTTGTAGCGCGCCCCGCGCCATAATGACATTCTAGATAAGGTAGCGCAAGCGGTTCGGAGTTGCAACAAAGCAGCAGAAATTCGAATTAACAAAACTTGTGATTTTCCAAATCAATCAAAACGTCCACATTTAGTAGTGATTGACCGCAAAAATATGAGAGTGAGCATTTGAGATAGCCCACCAGTACAAAAAACGCATTATAAACGTGAGTCATGTTTCAACAGCAAGGTTTCACATCACAATTGATTTGGATGCCATAATCGTCGGGTCTTTGGTATCGTTGTCAAGTAAATATTAAAATTAAAATCAAATTAAATTCGGAAATAATTTACTTACGAAGAGTAAATTAAATGGCAAGTAAATTAAAATAAAATTAAATCTCTGACAAAAATGACGAAGCAAGTAAAAAGTAAATTAAATTAGATTGAAAAGGCCGAAAATTTTACTTTCAATTTACTTCTAATTTACTTCTAATTTGCTTCACTGACCATTCGATCTGCGGTTGTTGACGGCTCTCGCAAGCTACTTGCTGTTATTCTGTGCAGTGTGCTCTTTCTGTCTGTCTATGTATTTGACTGCACACATATGTATGTTCTCCCTGTTGAAAACTCATCTACTGTGCTGCAGTTACAATGCAACTCATAGTTTGGTTCTGAAATTTTGTGATATTCCTGATCTATCCTTGACCTGTCCAACCAAAAAAAATAGTAAATTTGAAATCATATTCTCGGCGAGTAGAATTAGGAACTGAACTAGCGAGACATTTCACCAAAAGTCTGTAAAATATGAGAATAGACATTTTCGCCCCTTAATTTAGTTATAAACAAACCAACGGATATCCCTCTACATAAAATGTAGTGATTGGTCAGGAGGACTGATACCTATACACCTTACTGTATAGCACGTGCTGGTTGCAGAACCGAAAAATTGTGATTTGCTGGTTTCTCAACTGTCAAAACTTGTTTCTCAAAAATCTCGCTTCAAATCCTGCACTAGAGCACATACAGTACAAGAAACTACAGTTTCGAGTAACCACCGATGCGGTGAAAGCACGTTTGTTTCATAAAAATGAAACCTGTCATTGAATAAGGAGCATTAGGTATCTATTAGCTTTTTGTCTGCTGTTCGTGTACTGTTTCTGGTTTGGCAAATTAAGAGTTGTATGGTATCTGCTGTTCCGAGAAAAAACTAATTAAAAGGCATTGAACGAACAACTACTTTTTCCCGAGAACACGACGACACAATTTGAAGAGGCTAACAAAGCGATGGAGTTAGATTTCATAGTGTTTGCAGTTTAGCGGTACTCAGCTATTCAATCATTTTAGGGTCTTTTCCATAACTTTTTTTGTATGGAAAAGTAAATTAGAATTTAATTAAAAGTTGAAAGTAAATTAAAATCAAATTAAATTGTTGGTAAACTGGGGCAAGTAAATTAAAAAGTAAGTAAATTATTTTGTGGAGGTGCAAGTAAATTAAAAAGCAAGTAAATTCCTCAACTAATTTACTTGACAACGGTAGTCTTTGGTCCTATGAGATCCTCTCAATGACGCCCCGCTCCAACAATTAGGCATTCAGCAACGAAACCTAGAAACTATGAAAAAACAAACGGTCATGAAAATTATCGAGAAGTCTAAGAGCTTGTACTGGAAGCATATAAGCTGATAGATACAAAGAACCAAAACAGCGAAAACACTATAATAAAAGACCGAATTTGTAGCTAACTTGTTACTTGTTTTTAGTTTGTCAAATTTGCAATAAGACGGGACACCCAACTCTCTCATGTTGGCAGATAATTCGTGGTCGTCAACATGGCACTGAGCCGTTTGCTGCCAACCGATTGAGCCGTGCCGTCCGAATTACCGACAATGCACTGGCAGTTTTGTTGGTCAACAGTTTAGTGCTCTTCAGTGTCGGATTTGTTACAAACGAGGACATATTTGCCGAGGGCTGCTTCAATAATACTCTACCTCGAGCGGCCCCTGGGGCACGATCGGGCGCGAGGGTCCAAGGCAGTAGTAGAAGGGCGAGGGCAAGTCACCTCACCAGTCTGTCAGTGCGAATACACGTGTTCCCAAAAGATTGTTCCAATCATCGGCGCTCCCTCTAACCTACATGCAGTCCCAGTTTGTCTTTCTGGGGGATTCAAACGTTGTGCGTCTGAAAAGAAAGCGGCTGCGTCGCTGTCTGTAAGTTATTTTAATTTCATTATATTTCTCTGGGAGTGTGGTAAGTAAATTATAATTTTAGAATATTTCAAATAAATTTACTTAGCAACAGTAGTGCTGAATGAGTTTTCCAACCATTGATTCACACGAATGTAGTGTTTTCTTGGTCCACAATCAAACAAAAACGCGTGCCATGCATTTGAGCTTCTGACTAAATTTGAGTGCGAAGATAGAACGTTGTATAGATCGTGTCTGCAATGCCACAGGCACAGAACAGAATGTTCTAGAGGGCCGACGAAAGGAGCACAACATGCGGGCTGTCAATCACCTGATATGAGGGACAGTTTCTCCCTTTGCCTCGTAGCAACGGCAGACTACTTTCTCAAAGAATTCTTCTGTAAAGACTGACCTTAAGGGTCTACGTTACTAATGTTTCGGGATTTGAAAAGTAATCTCCATAGCACCCATCTTCTTGTCATACTGTTTCCGCTCTTGTTTGTACTGAAGAAGTGGTCAGCCTCTTCATATGCCGGCTGTAATCGTCAGGGTAAACACAACTTAATCACACATGTTTTGTTTACATAAACTCGTTACGCACAGCTTGTCACACAGGAGATAATCTAATGCGCATTCTTGCAAGCCCCCAGAAAACATTACTTACATAAACCTTACTGAAATGCATTAATGGCTAGGCTCTGCTATGCATTTCCTCGCCTACGCACCTTCACCCTGGCATTGTTGCAATCTGCCAGCTGATGTCGATACTCCGATATGCAATCACTATGACGTACTGATGTTGTCTTACACCCGTTAGGGGTTTCCATGACGCTTGAGAGCAGTGAAACCGACCAAGACAAAGTCGGACACGTGGTTGAACTGGCAGTCATTTCCTATGTACTCTACCCATTGGCTGCACTACGGGCCTGTATGGTGCACCTTCCTTCTGACCCTTTGGGGGCTCATTACCTGTTTCCGAGCCAGCGCTGGAAAGTCTCTAACTCTATGGACCGCTACCTCAGGCGTTCCACTCTATTTAAACGCGCCATATCAGCTAAAATGCAGATATAGTTGGAAACTGAGTCCGGCCTAATCCCTTTATCACATTAACATTGTTCACATCACCTTGTTTCAGGTTAAAAGAGCCATGCGGTCCGAGCAGTGGTGGTCTCTGTCATAACCGCCTGCTTCGTTGTACATTCCCTGTCTGACTGCAACCTCTTTGCATTTGACTAAGCACTATGTGTGGTTCTGTCATTGTTGTCATTGGTAATGACTGTATTTGATATTTCTCTCTGATCGATGATGAATATCTTGTTCTATTAATCTATACATTCTATACCTTGTACAGACTAAGCTACGTTTCCTTTGCGAATTGCGAGGGAAGCAGCGTGCATTTCACTTATGCATCACGCACTGATGTTTCGATTTTGATACATCGACACTACTCCCCACCTATTTTGAAGTACCAGCTTCTGTTCAGCATTGTGATCAAGTTTTAAGCTTCCACATTGATTGGGGATTAGGCTTAGGATGAACTTAAACGTACTTTTAGGATCTATCTTAGCCTCAGCTTAATCAGTTAGGTTTTCGCTAATGCGCGGGGATAGTGTCCTACAATTGCCACTCTTTAGCGAAAAACAGCGCCGCTACGCCACTTCCATTCCATCTCTGAAAATTGGCTACCGCAGTAGATAGATTGATGTTTTCGTGTTGAAAAACCAAAGACTATGTCGAGTTAGGTAGCTAGAAACAAACGGATCTAATAGAATCTAAAATTTTTGAGCAAAGCAGAAACCGAGTGGATTGTGAACAGAATATACAGGGTGCGCCAAAAAAACAACCCAGCAGGTTTTTCGCTGTAGCAACCGCAAATCTCAACCGATTTGAATAAATCCTTTTTTAAATTTAAGATAAATAAATCCTTAAAAGACTGGTGAAATTTTCATTAACGTACTCTGCTTAATTACTGAGATATTGGCTCTCAAATTCAAAACTGTGATTTTGGCAGTGAACAAGAGGGATTTTTTATTATTCTACACTTCGTAATAAAACGGATTCCTGCTGCTGCTAAGGGCTATTGGAGACTTTACTGGTGACACAGAAACTCGGTTTACTTCAACACTAAGTATCATTAGCCCCAGCAGTAGGAATCTGCCTTATTATGAAATGCAATGGAATCGCTCTTGTTCTTTGCCAAAATCTGTTTCGAGTTAGAAGGCAAATATCTAAAGAACTAAACTGTCAATCTCATTAAAAATTGCACCAATCTTTGAAGAATTTATCAATCCTTCATTCAAAAAAAGGATTCATTCAAATCTGTTGAGATTCATGGTTTGCAAAAGTAAAAAATCTGCTGGGTTGTTCTTTATCACTCTTGTTCATTGCCAAAATCTCTGTTTTGACTTTGAGGACAAATATCTCAGGAAATAAGCAGGCTATCTTAATAAGCGCTATATCAATCTTTCAAGAATTTATTAATCTTTCATTTAAAAAAGGGGATTAATTCAAATCGGTTGAGATTTGCGGCAGCCACAGCAAAAAATCTGCTGGGTGGTTTTGGCGCACCCTGTACAGGCACGGTAAGTGTTCCACGTTTGATTTATTGTAGCTCGCCGCTGCATGAATCGATTTCAATAAAACTTTGCACAAATATGGTCCCATGTCTAACTTAAATGTGTGAAAAAGTTTGAGGAAGATCCAGCAAAAGATGTCGTTTTTATTCAACAAAACATTACATCATTGGTTTTCAAAGTGGCCCCCATTTTGAGCGATACATCTGGTGCATCTGTTGGCAACCGAACAACAAATTCGAGAGCACAAATCGGCATCAAACTGATCAAAGGCATTTTCGATCGTTTCCTTCAATTCTTCCAAGCTATTCAACGGTTGAGCATAGACAGTTTCCTTCATGATCCCCCAAATGAAGAAGTTGATGGGGGTGAGGTCTGGGGACCTTGGCGGCCATTCTATCGGCCCTCTCCTGCCCAACCAACGCCCAGGAAACGAACCGTTCAGCCACTCCCTGACCTGATGAGTAAAGTGAGGAGGTGCCCCGTCCTGCTGGAAAATGACAGCATCCAGATCGGGCCAGGTGGCGATCTCCGGCCAGACTTTCTCCTCCAGCAGCTGCAGATAGGAGGCTCCGTTCACAGTTTCTTCGAAGAAGAAGGGCCTACGATGCCGCTGCTGGAAATCCCCACCCAGCACATGATGCCCGGACTGTTTACTTCCCTCTGCAGCACTTCGTGTGGATTTTCAGCAGCCCAGTAGACGAATTGTGGCGGTTCACACGGCCATTCAGCTTGAACTGCGCCTCATCAGACCACAGAATTCGGTCTGGAAACTGGTCGTCAAGGTTCCGCTGCTCCAGAAACCACTCGCAGAATTCCAAGCATCGGTCGGGGTCGTCTTCGTTCAGCGCTTGCAACAGTCAGGGCCGGTAGGGTCGCAGAGCAGCAGTCTTCAGGATGCGTCGAATTGTGCGGCACGAAATTCCAGTCTGCGCTGCAAGACGACGGGTCGACTTTTTTGGCGATTGCGCTATCGCGTGCAGAACTCGTTGCTCCGTCAATCCCGTTCTGACTGGCTTCGGCATATCTCTCTTCCTCTCTCCCACCGAGCCAGTCTCCTCAAAACGTTCCACAGTTCTCAAAACGGTCATGTGGTTGCACGCCGCCCATTCGGGGAAAAGCAGCTTCAGTCGCCTCACAGTTTCACTGGCATTTTTGGTTTCATAGTAAATTTTTACTGCTTGAATATGCTTTTCCAAGCCCAAACGCTGACTTTCAGCCATTTTCTCGATATCAGGTCATCAATTATTTTGAACTCTGTAGCGATTTGAGTCGAGTTTAGATACAGTAACTTCCTTGATTGTCAGGGAAATCAATGTGAAAGCCTTTGCCCTTGTAAAATTAGCATGCAGCAAGGGACACCATTGAAAGTTGGCACACATCTAAGTTAGACATGGGACCATATTAGTGCAAAGTTTTATTGAAATCGATTCATGCAGCGGCGAGCTACAATAAATCAAACGTGGAACACTTACCGTGCCCCACCCTGTATATAAAGATGGCAAGTAATGCCAGTCTATGTATTGTTCTGTTAATCTATACATTCTATGTAAGTTGGCA
>JASANB010000048.1:0-33901 GCA_030248155.1 Sabatieria punctata | reverse complement strand
ACCGCTTGTTAGCGTTAGAAAATCGACTGTAACTTTGTTAGGGTTGATCGTAGACCATACATGGTAGTATTTTTGACATGCCTGAAGGTTGGTGGAATCCGAATCTGGTATCGGCATAAAAATTGGCGCTTTGCCAAAAAAGTCGATTTTTTTGTCAGGCCTCTTTCTTCTAACTAAAGTACAATATGCAAATTTCGAGAACAGTATAGTAATCTGGTTGATGAGAGGAACAAATCCATATATACATGTATGGGGATCACAGCACGCATAAATTCGGGACACTGCCGGATGCAGCGCCAATGATTTTTGAACAGACTTTAGTAGTAAATATAATTATTAGTAAAGCAAAAATTAGTAAAATCGAAGCTGCTTGGTAGTAAAACAAAAATAAAAATTAAATAGAAGAGCAGAATTTGTAGTAAATTCAGTAAACACACGCCAGACAGAACACACGTAAAACTGTAATTTTAAGGCTTTTCAGACTCTAAAAAGTTCAGTAAATATGCATACGCAAAAATACTCAAATGCCTCAGAAATGCATATGCGTCTTGCGTATCCAGATGCAAATGCGTATGCATATGCATATACGCATTCTGAAAAAATGCGTGTGTTATGTATGCAAACGACAATACCCGTGGTACGCTATTTCGCACTCTTCGGTACCGGAGATTTCCGCTTATAAGACCACCATAGTTAGAAGACCATGGTCTTTAAATAGGCTTTTGTTTCCAGTTATAGGACCATGGTCTTCTAATAGGTGGTCTGAAAACTAAGTTCGTTGACATCCATTTTCCAGTTAAAAGACCATGGTCTTATAGTTAAATTGGCCAATTTTAACACGCAAGTAAATGGTTTTAAAGTGAACAAAAGCTGTCTATCGTTAGAAAACAAGGGCAGAAGTACATTCGAATGTAAAACATGATCTTCTGGTTTTTGCTTTCAACACAATACAGTACTCTGCTATGCGTCAACGCTATTTCCTTGAACAATTTGAAAGAAAGTATTACAAATTAACTTAAAATGGTCAGGAATTCCAGGAACAACCATCTATGTCAAGATCAATTTAATGTCTGGCCATAAAACCGTCTTTTGAAGCGAAATAACATTTTCCAGTTATAAGACTATGGTCTTCAAAAGGGCGCCAAAAAGTGACCCTAAATTTGGGCATTTTCCAGTTATAAGACCAGGTCTTGTAAGTGGAAAACTCCGGTAGTCTCAAAAACTCCTCCATTTTGAATATGTCGTGGTCGTGGTATAGTCGACCTGTGTAATCAGCAAAAAATTGAATAAGATTTCCAAAATTTCAGGTTTAGGATGTCTTGTGTTATATTGAAAATCTAAAATTTAAACGAACGAAAGTACATGTACAGTACGTACAGCCCATGTGCGCATAGCTTGTAATCTCTGAACGTCACTCTGTCTTTGATCTTCTGGTGGACATAGAATTTGAACTAGGATTGCTGTCTCGACGCGGAATATAAGACCACTGTATGCTATAGAAACTACGCCGCTGATTTTACGCAGCGGTCAACGCTGGAGGGAGGGGAAAATAAAGAAAAAAGAAAAATATATTTTTTATCGGATTCAATCAGAGGAATGAGCTGGTTGAGGAAGGAATCATTGCATTCGCATAATACACGCAGTCAAAAAAAGTCATTTTGTACTTGGAAGGGGCTAAGCTGGCTACAACTCTTCTTTTTATTATTTTTATGCGTTTCTTCACTTCGGGCGGCGGCAGCAGTGCAGAGTAGGAGAGAGAAAGGAGTGGTTAGGTAATAGGAGCAGCTAAGCTTCATTGGATTCGTAAAGTAATACGTCGCCTTCCTAAAATACAGGGTGTCTCAAAAAAAATGATCACATTTCTTTTTACTGCCATTTCCGCAAATGTTGACCAAATAGGCTGAAATTTGGAACATAGGTGCCAAAATTCGGGGAATTTTATGTGTTAAAGTTTGGTGCACTAAGCTTGACTCATTCCCGAGAAATTTCAAAAAAAGTGAAATTTGGTAATTTCAATAGTGAAAGCCGGTCACCGAAAAAATGATCACATTTCTTTTCACTGCGATTTCCGCAAATTTTGACCAAATAGGCTGAAATTTGGACCATATGTGCCCAAACTCGGGCAATTTTATGTGTTAAAGTTTGGTGCACTAGGCTTGACTCATTCCCGAGAAATTTCAAAAAAAGTGAAATTTGGTAATTTCAATAGTGAAAGCCGGTCACGAAAAATGCAAACATTTCCTTTTCCTGTATCTTTTCTAATTTTTGTCGGAATTGGATGAAATTTGGAGTGTAAACGCAGAAGTTCAGGGTAATTCGTGTGTAAAAAGTTGACGCATGAACTCCAACGCTATCGTTAGAGTTTAGGCGATAATGTAATGTAACGTTTTTTCGGTGACCGGCTTTCGCTATTGAAATTACCAAATTTCACTTTTTTTGAAATTTCTCGAGAATTAGTCAAGCTTACTGGACCAAACTTTAACACATAGAATTCCCCGAATTTTGGCACCTATAATCCAAATTTCAGCCTATTTGGTCAAAATTTACGGAAATGGCAGTGAAAAGAAATGTGATCATTTTTTCGTGACCGGCTTTCACTATTGATTTAACAAATTTCACTTTTTTTTAAATTTCTCGGGAATGAGTCAAGCCTAGTGCACCAAACTTTAACTCATAAAATTCCCCGAATTTTGGCACCTATAATCCAAATTTCAGCCTATTTGGCCAACATTTGCGGAAATGGCAGTAAAAAGAAATGTGATCATTTTTTTTGAGACACCCTGTACCTATTCTGCTTGTTCTTTTCCATTTTTATGTTCGCCATCTTGGTTGGTCGTTTAATTTTTTACTCCGAAAAAACAATGGCGGAAAATAGCGTCTTTTATGCGGCGGCTATTCTTAATTTCACGAAGACCGGCCTCGAGAATCTGTTATACGGTAACTCATGTTCTGTTAATTTGAAATGGATTTGGATTCAAACTACCCTGTTTTCAGAGATTAAAAGTGTAAGTAGAATACGCCTTAGCTGTTAAAATGTTGTACGGTGACATTTATTATTCTATCTCGAGTGACACCAAAAATACCAAACGTGTTGAATTTAGGATTAGCTTCAAAATATACGGTTTTCTTGCTAACAACTTCAAAAGACATATTTTAGTTATTATTTTTTACATTATGCATACCGAATGTTTGTTACTTTAACAGGAACCATACTATAAATGCACTTTGCTTTCCTCAGAAATTCAGTAAACCTACCATAAAAAACTGCTTTTGATTGATAAAAATGGTCCAAACCAGTGAAAAAAAGCACAATTATCAAAATGCTAAATGACTATGTGCGCTATATTTAAATAAATTTCAGAAATTGTGGCCTGTGAGGTGCGCAATTTATATGATATAGTACTTACTTAAAACTGAAAAAGCGTGAAGCGATTGCTAATTCATCTGCCTTCTCAAGCTTCCATATTGTCTGGTTAGTAATTTATGCTTTATTCCTTGCACATCAATACACCGCTGGCGCTATCAATTTGCCAGTTGGCCACGATTCTGCACTTGTGATTCGATTTCTAGGTATGCCTCTACTACTCTTCAGCTTCGCTCGTTCTACTTCGGGCTTTTTGCTTGCCTTTTTTTCTTGGCATAACGTCAATTTTCTTGATTGCTTTTTTGCGTAAGGACTGCCATGCCTGGGAGTAGAGTAGATATGTGCAACCGACTGGCTAAAGCGATTCTGGCCGGGCCGGGTTGATTTAGTGGTGAACTGCGTAAAGTACTTTTAACCTTTAGGTGGTCTTTTTTAAGTGATTCGGATGTAGCCCGCAAAGGTGTGTTTAAATTGCCATCAGAACGGCAAGACACTTTAAGAGTATGTATCTCTAAGCATACAGTAGGTTTCCAATGTTCTGACATAATGTTGGCTCAGTTTTGAAGCACAAATGCTTTAGGAAGAGAAATTTGCATCGCATTTCCCGTGTTGAATGAAATCACTTTCTAAAACTGCTTGCCATAGTTTGACAAAGTCTATTTGAAGAAACATGACGAGATGTGAAGAATAGAAAGATTTTACAGGCACAGCGAAAACGAGTATTCACATACGATTAATACGATCTGCTAATGAACATTAATAGATTAGATCGTATAACAAGATCGTGTTTAGCGTATCAACCATGTGCTAATGCACCGCGGCGCGTATATGTTAAATATGGTGCTTAAGGCAACAATTAAACATCGTATGACCATATCGTATTTACGATTACAAGACACATTTAAAGCGATCTGTAAATGAACATTAACAAATCGCATTAATCGTCTCGCAAGATCAATCTCGTCTTTTCCCTGTGACGGTTAAACTTCACAAATTCCGTAAATTTTAAATGTTTGTGGTCATTTCAAAACACATTCGGTATTGGGTGTGTATTGGGGTGTTCAATATTGAGTAAAGGGGTTTCCGAGAGTTTCATCTCTAGTTCCAATTACGTAGTACTACAGTACGTACAGTGGGGTGCAGAAGTTTAAACGCACCTTGTCCTCTTCAAGAAAAACTGACTTTTCGCTGATCTGTTGCAGGTAGAGATGGGAACGGAAATTAATTTACGTGCCCATCTCTATGAGCACTGGCTACAGTAGCAGTGGAGCCAGTGCCAATAGTACAGTGCATTAGAGATGGGAACGGAAATTAATTTACGTGCCCATCTCTATGAGCACTGGCTACAGTAGCAGTGGAGCCAGTGCCACTAGTACAGTGCATTAGAGATGGGAACGGAAATTAATTTACGTGCCCATCTCTATGAGCACTGGCTACAGTAGCAGTGGAGCCAGTGCCAATAGTACAGTGCTTAGAGATGGGAACGGAAATTAATTTACGTGCCCATCTCTATGAGCACTGGCTACAGTAGCAGTGGAGCCAGTGCCACTAGTACAGTGCATTAGAGATGGGAACGGAAATTAATTTACGTGCCCATCTCTATGAGCACTGGCTACAGTAGCAGTGGAGCCAGTGCCACTAGTACAGTGCATTAGAGATGGGAACGGAAATTAATTTACGTGCCCATCTCTATGAGCACTGGCTACAGTAGCAGTGGAGCCAGTGCCACTAGTACAGTGCATTAGAGATGGGAACGGAAATTAATTTACGTGCCCATCTCTAGTTGCAGGTAATCGGTAAGTGTTATACACCGTTATATAGCTTGAGATCTTACCAAAAAGGTGGTGCAGACTGCGCTGCAATGGGTTGCGATATGGTGAAGTTATATCCGGTCTAAATCAATCTGTCAGAAAAAGGGTTAGCAAAAGTTTAAACGCACTTTCAAAATTCTACAAAATCTGACTAAACTTCTTTCAAACAACGATTGTAAGATTACCTAAATACTAATTAATGAACAACAGGACAACTTTGATGCTTTGGAATAATTCAGTCGCACTGTAACGCAATTAATCGTAACACATATCATCATGGTGAAATTGGTCTGGTCTGTGTACAAGGTCTACAATTTGATTGGTTTTGAACTCTCTCAAACTTCTTATGGATGTGTAAGAGACTGAGACTGCTAATCAGGCTAACAAACTGTGTTTATGATAACAGAACCACGAAAACAGAACATTTTTTAATCAGATTAAGGTTGACAGATCATTACTGTTCCACATCTGTCACACTGAGGTTTAGTATTCTGGTCTTCTCAGTGTTTGTAATCGACTGCAACCAACAAACATGGGTTAACTCATATGGCTTTGACATGTACTATTGTTTCTCTTATGTAAAAATACCGGAGCATGCCATTTAGGCACCTTACTCAGTTAACAGCACTATAACCAGCATATTGAATATTCAGTAATGATCCACAATAATCAACTGACGGCAACTGTGAGGGTAGTTTGACCTGCAGACATCATCCCTGCTTCCAAAAACTTGCGTTTTTAACTGAAATGCATTGTGTGATCCCATGGATATGGGATTCCATCATCTGTTCATTTTAAGATGACCTATGGCTGCTTCAGTGAATGCTTCTGCCATTGCTGTACACTGAATCTTGGCTCACTCATGTTTGACTATTATACTAAAGGTCCCAATTTTACTGTGTTCAGCTTCTCTGGCCTCTTAGGGCTTCTGCTGTATTTGCTCATGCTATTTTTCTTAAAACCAGGCAGCTGAGTCAGATATGCACCTCATAAACCATAACAATGTGGCCAGTACCTAGCAGATTCACTATAATTATCTGGTTTGAGCCCATAATTACCGACGTTTATGAGTTGTAACTTCTAAAAAGCTTGAAATTCATGCATGCCAGACTTTCTAACATACACCAGATGTTAGTAAGTTTGATCTGTCAAGGTGCTACTGGCACTCTGGTGCTAGAGATCGCGTTGATACAAGGCACCATAGCAGGTTCAATCTTCTGCATGCCAATTGAACAAAGAGCACAACAGAGCTAACTGAATCATGGCAAAGCATCTAACTTCTCTTGCTTTTTAACATTTACTATTTAGGTGTTCGTGCAACTTTTATTTGAAAGGAGTCAGATTTTGTGGGATTTTTAAAGTGCGTTTAAACTTTTGCTAACCCTTTTTCTGACAGTCCGGCTTAGACTGGCTATAACTTTACCATAAACCAACGCATTGCAGTGCAGTCTGCGCCAACGTCTTCGCAACATCTCAAGCTATGCAACGGTGTATAACACTTGCTAATTACCTTCAACAAATAAGTGAAAAGTCACTTTTTCTTGTACCTGACCAGGTGCGTTTAAACTTTTGCACCCCACTGTATGTGCTTTGTGGTTTCTTGGAAAATGTGCGTGTGGCAGGCAAGGCCTGCTTGTCCGTACGCATTTTTACAGGCTTTTTGTGTTGTTTAGCTGCATAGTTGAATGGCCCAATCAGCAAGCTACAAAATGCCGTCCCATTAAAAACATGGTTGCCTGATTTACTCAATAAGAACCTGAAGTTCAATATGCATAAATCAATTTTACTTCCTTTGAGCGGCGAGCTGATTAGGGACTGACTGGATCACAATTTTCGGTTTGGATTCTGGTTGGATCACACTCAATATCCGGATATTCGGTCCAGCCTTCGAAGAGCTGAGAAATTTCCAGATAATGATCACTTTGCATTTGAATAATTGGAAAGCCCGGACTTTGTTGCTGCCCACAAATTTGATAGTTCATTAGTAGAGTTGCAACCATGATCCGCTATTATACTGGATAATCCGGTATTTTTTGCTCTGAAACACTGTATCCGGTATCCGGTATATTTTGGATACCGGATAATGCCTGATATCCAAAAATAACATTTTCATGACAATTTTTATAGTTTTCGAGCGTATTTTTGGTATCGCATGCAGATTAGCACTATTTTCGGACTTAACTGCCTATTTATCTGGAAAATAAAGCCGATTCAATGCGATATGAGTCATATCAAATATAATTTTGGTCATATCCTGCCTTGAATACATCGAAAAAGTAGAGGGTCCGCCAAAAAAACAACCCAGCAGATTTTCCGCGGTAGCAACCGCAGATCTCAACCAATTTGATTGAATCCTTTTTGAAATGAAAGATAAATAAACCCTTAAAAGATTGCTGAAATCTTCATTAATTTACTCTGTTTAATTCCTGAAATATTCGCTCTCAAATTCAAAACAGTGATTTTTGCAGTGAACATGAGAAGAGGGATTTTTTTTTATTATTCTGTACTTCGTAATAAAACGGATTCCTGCAACTGCTAAGGACTATTGGAGGCTTTACTGGTGACACAGAAACTCGGTTTACTTCAACATAAAGTATCATTAGCCCCATTAGTAGGAATCTGCTTTACTGTGAAATGCAACGGAATCGCTCTTGTTCTTTGCCAAAATCTGTTTCGGCTTATAGGGCAAATATCTCAAGAACTAAGCAGTGAATCTCAATAAGAATTACACCAATCTTTGAAGAATTTATCAGTCTTTGATTGAAAAACAGGATTCGTTTAAATCGGTTGAGCTTCAGGGTTGCAAAAGTAGAAAATCTGCTTGTTTGATCTTTATCACTCTTGTTCATTTGCAAAATCTCTGTTTTGACTTTGAGGACAAATATCTCAGGAACTAAGCAGGCTATCTTAATAATCGTTACATCAATCTTTCAAGAATTTATTTATCTTTCATTTAAAAAATGATTCATGCAAATCGGTTGAGATCTGCGGTTGCTATAGTAAAAAATCTGCTGGGTTTTATATTGTTTATTTCTACAGGGTGCGTCAAAAAAACAACCCAGCAGATTTTTTGCTGCAGCAACCGCAAATCTCAACCGATTTGAATGAATCCTGCTTTAAATGAAAGATAAATAAATTCTTGAACGATTGGTGTGACTTTTATTAAGATGCGTTGCTTAGTTCCTGAGATAATTGCTTTAAAAATCAAAGCAGAGATTTTGGCAGTGAACAACAGAGATTAAAACAACCCAGCAGATTTTTTACTGTAGCAGCCGCAAATCTCAACCGATTTCAGTGAGTCCTATTTTATATGAAAGATAAATAAATTCTTGAAAGATTGGTGAAGCTTTTATTAAGATACGATGCTTAGTTCCTGAGATATTTGCACTCAATGTCAAAACAGATTTTGGCAATGAACAAGAGCAATTTTTATTATTCTGTTGCACTTCATAATAAAACCGATTCCTACTGCTCAGGGCTAACGTAACGAGGTTTTTCTGGTGCCACACATGCTTGGTTACTTCATTTGTAAAAGTCTTGTTGCCCCTCAGCAGTAGGAATCCGTTTTGTTGTGAAGTGCAACGGAATCGCTCTTGTTCACTGCCAAAATCTCTGTTTTGAGTTTGAAGGTTTGACTATCTTAATAGGGCCTTCACCAGTCTTTGAAGAATTTATTCGTCTTTCATTTAAAGCAGGATTCATTCAAATCGGTTGGGATTTGCGGTTGCTACAGCATAAAGTCTGCTGGGTTGTTTTTTTTTGACACACCCTGTATATTTCTTAGGTTTGTATATTTTCAGCCTGAGAAAACTACTGTGTTCCTTAAAACCTGATCATCATTACTATCCGGAGTTGTTCTCTGCGGTTGTATCTCTAATGATTAGTGTGAAAGTGAGAAAAGCAAAACTTTTTCAATCGACGCACATGTACTGTACATACATAAATAGAAGCAAAATGAGGGCAGCTAAAGTGATACGTAGGTAGATGTACGTAGCGTATAGTTTCTATTACCTAATCAGCTCTCCAACCCCATGCACTAGCAATTTCTCATAAAAAATTATAGGCTGTGGGCGTTCATATAGAGACAAAAATCGATTGGCTGCTGTTGTGTCTATAAATAAACGTGAAATAACTTAGGACCGATGGAGTCGTTGAGCGGCAACAACCTCTCCAGCAATAGATCGCCGGACTTTCAAGTGCCCCAATGGGTCTACTACTCGTCGGTGACCATCTCAGTCCTGTTCGCAGTTGCCTCAGTGGTGGGGTCTCTCGGAAACCTACTCTCTATCTTCATCTACCTTCTGCCGCAGTTCCGACATCAGTCAATCAACATTTTGCTGGCCGCCATGAGTGCCAGTGACTTTTTTCTCCTCACAGTCTGCTTCCCAGCCTACGCCACTGGTCCCGTACTGGTCTTTCTAAACCAACACATCTTTCTCAGACGGCTCTACGCCTTCTCTGTGGTCTATTTGTACCCGGTGGCCTCCATGTTTCACTGTTCTTCCGTTTGGCTATTGGTGATGATTACTCTGGAGCGATGGCTGGCTGTCTGTAGACCCCTCAGAACTATTAGTTCCAGCAGAAAAAGGTAATCTTTTTCTTTCTCGCCAGCTTCGTTACAGAGATGGGGAGTTATGGAGCCAAAGGGGCCGTCCATAAACGACGTCGTTCCAGAGGGAGGAGGGGGGTCGACTGAAATGCGACGATAGACGACGCACCAGGAGGGGGAGGGGGTTAGCAAAAAACGACGTCGCTCTTTTCGGAATTTCAGGGAACATTGAATGTATTATTTCCAATTTATTTACATTCTCTCAAAGATTTCTACATTCAGAAAAGATTCCCAGGGTGGCTGAAGGGATCTATTCAATTCATTGTGCAGTATGGCAACAATAAAAAATGACAATACTCCATGTAACCGCACTTTTATCGGGGGGGGGGTAAACGGAAAACGACGTCGCCTAGGGGGAGGGGTCCCCAGAAACGACGCAAGGCGATTTTGGGGGGAGGGGGGTCCGAAAAATCGGGATTTTGGAACGACGTCGCTTATGGACGGCCCCAAAGGAGAAGCAACAGTGGGCAGGTATTGAGAAAGTACCTAATATCAGGTATCAGCAGTAGGGAACGACCGGAATTCCGATTCCGATTCCGATTCCGATCGGAACTGGCAGTTCCGATTCCGATTCCGATTCCGAACTCAGAGGTCTCGGAATTTTTCGGAATTTTTGCTAAATTTTTAGGAAATCAAACACCATTTCCTGCGTGCTTCCATCTCCATTGCGTGCATTTCCTGTCTTCTTTGCTGTGCAATCGACAATCTACATAGTATAGTAATCCATAACCTACTGTAATCGCACTAATTAAAAAAATAAAAGTTAGCACTACTCCGTTGTGGAAGCACCTGAGTCTGAAGAACTCGGCAGTCTTCAAACGCCTCCAAGATTTTGATCAAAGCCAGTGAACAGACGTTTAAAGTGGCAAAACACATTTTGGAACGCGGCAGAAGTCACTTGAAACCTGAAAAATAGAGTGCGAACAATACCTGAAGAACCCAATACCCCAATACCAATACCTGAGACCCGCAATACCCAATACTTGGATAACTGATCCAAAAATTGCATTTCAGTGAAAAGGTACATTCCAGTGGTGTACACAGGATTTCTTTCACAGCGATTAAAATTTCGAAGAGGCTTGGTTGGGCCATTGTCCAACTTGGGTGAGATATTTTGAAAAATTAGCCTTTAAGAAAGATTTAGAAGCCGTTCTGGAGGGTAAAATAAGCAAAAAATTAACAGTTTTAGTCCATACATGATCTACTGTATTACAGTGTTTCTTATTTTCGGCAGATTTTTTCTTCTTACTCCACCGGAAACGGTTATACCAGACCGCACCCCCTGGGTACAGCACTAATACATTCTGTATCTTTAGAAATGACAAATTTCAATTGAATCACAAACGTTTATCTTAGATAAGAACAGAGAAATTGCACTAATTACTAGTGTACTACTTAGAAAACCAAACAGTATAAGACAGTCTTAACCTTTAGTTTATTAACGCTAAAACAGCTTTTTATACCTACTGTAATCATCGGTGAATCGTCGATTTTTTCAGGTCAGTTTTTCAGTTCAAGAGAGATTTTTATAAGTCCTAATTAGTACTACTGGGTATTGGGGCATAAAAAACCCAATACCAAACCTGGAAAGCACCCCCCCAAAACACCCACTACCCAATACCAGTTCACACTACTGAAAACGTTGAAAAATTGTTGTTTTTAACCCGGTCGCGCAAACCGGGGTTTGGCGCGAATTGTTTACAACAGTTCGGATTTTGCCTAATTACGTATGCGCGAATTGTTTCGAACAGTTCGCGCCGGCATCTTATTACGTGTGTATGACTCACATCGAACAGTTCGCGGCCAATTCGCGCGGCGCGAACAGTTTAAAAACGCGAATCGTTGGGGTGTGCGCCAGGCGCACAGGGTTTGCAGGTGGGGGTTAATTAAAGTATAATTTACGCGCTTTTAATTTTACCTATTGATTGATGGTTGGCGATTTTAATGCATTGTTATCGTTTGACATGGTGATTTGTACTGGATGTTTGCATGGAATTGTAAAGGATGGTTGCATAAACACTGTTTCTTTGCCAAAAACAGATTATTCCAAAATTTTAAGCCGATTTTCAAGAAAGTTCCGATTCCGAAAAATTCCGATTCGGAACTGTACTTGAGTTCCGATTCCGATTCCGATTCCGATCGGACCCAAAAATCCGGTTCCGGTCGTTCCCTAATCAGCAGGTATAGGTATTTCAAAAGTACCCAATCAGTTATCAGGTATAGGTAGGTATTCAAAAAAATACAGGTATTAGGTATAAGTATTTTGTTAAAAAAGTTACAATACAGATTTAGCCGAAAAACCAATTTAGGCTTGAAAAGCAGCTAAAATCAGTTTAGTTACGGTTGTTTTAGGATTTTTCGTCATGAAACTGCATAAAATGCTAAAAAACACGCTTTCAAACTTATTGTAGGGGTGGTGAATCGCTTTGCACACCATCTCTGGTGGTGTTGATTTTTGCCAGTCAGAGAAAAGCTTCTTGTAAAATGTCCCTCTACTCGGCTTACCCAGGATTTTGCAAACCAAGTGTAACCTTTATTGAGATTTCTTTTTGTTCGGCCATGGTTAAACAGGGCCGAGAAAATTTTGAAAAATAACGTTCAAAGCCTGTTTTTAAAAGCATTGTGAGTAGGGATGGGCACGAAAATTAATTTTCGTACTAGTACGAAAATTAAATTGAGGGATGGGCACGAAAATTAATTTTCGTACTAGTACGAAAATTAAATTGAGGATTTTTAAATTTCGTATCGAATACGAATACGAAAATTGGAGAAATATGGAAACGAAAATTAAACGAATACGAAAATTAAATACAAGTAATACGAAAATTAATTTTCGTTACGAATTTTAATTTACGTTTCACGTATGGCTAGTAATAAATCAGCTGAATTATTAGCAATTTAATGGATTCTAAACATACAAAAGCATTTTCACTGTAACAATGCAATGTCCAAACCATTTTTGGGGTTGTTGAACAAGTATTATAGAAAGCATTTTAATCTTAGTTAACCCAGGTAACTTGTTCATCTTGGTGCAAGTACTGTCACTGTTTACTCCAACCATACACACTTTCTTGAGTCAGTATTTTACACAGAACGCTTGATTGTCCACTTAGGGACAATCTCCTGGTTCAAAGCGCATACTGCATACGTACCTACAATGTACGTATGTATGTGCAATGTAAGCATGAAGAAGTATTGCGTTACAACGATCATAACAGGCTAGCGTTAGCGAGAAATCGTGCTGTATACAAATTGATGCATTCAGAACTGATATTTAATGCTTATTTTAATGCTGAAAGACCTAAACTGGGTCCCTATTTGCCGTCTGCAACCTATCGTGAAAATATGAAAATTAATTTTGTGGAACAAAATGAACTCGTATCGTCGTAACGAAAATTAATTTTCGTACTCGTACGAATACGAATTAGGCATTTTGATTTTCGTATCGACTAACGAATACGAAAATTAAAATGAGCAAATATTGATTTAACGAATACGAAATTCAAACGGATTTAATTTTCGTGCCCATCCCTAATTGTGAGTACAAAATTAGCGGTTTTTTGTAGTTTGAAAAGGCCTGGTTGTGCCAGGGCTTAACCAGGGCGGGAAAATTTTGAAGAATTAGCTTTCCAACACGCTTTTTTAATGAACAAATTTGTATAAAACTACCATTTAATGTCTTTTGTTTGTAGCTGATACCTGTACCTGTTTCAGACCAAAAATACCCAAAACCAGGTAGGTACAGTTCGAAAGTACCCGATCAGGTATCGTACAGTAGGTATCAGGTGGGTATTGCATTTCCGCAAATTTTGATCAAACAGGCTGAAATTTGGACCATAGGTGCCAAAATTCGGGGAATTTTATGTGTTAAAGTTTGGTGCACTAGGCTTGACTATTTCTCGAGAAATTTAAAAAAAAAGTGAAATTTGGTAATTTCAATAGTGAAAGCCGGTCACCGAAAAAACGTTACATTTCATTATCGCCTAACTCTAACGATAGCAGTGGAGTTCATGAGTCAACTTTTTACACATGAATTATCCTGAATTTCTGCGTTTACACTCCAAATTTCATCCAATTCCGACAAAAATTACGAAAGATACAGGAAAAAGAAATGTGATCATTTTTTCGGTGACCGCTTTCAATTTTGAAATTACCAAATTTCACTTTTTTGAAATTTCTCGGGAATGAGTCAAGTCTAGTGCACCAAAATTTAACACATACAATTCCCCGAATTTTGGCACCTATGGTCCAAATTTCAGCCTGTTTGATCAAAATTTGCGTAAATGGCAGTAAAAAGAAATGTGATCATTTTTTGAGACACCCTGTAGTTGCGGACAAAAAGCTTCAAGCTTCTGAGGTACATGTATCTATAAAACGTTGACGTTTTCGATGACAATACCTTTTAAATGCGTTTTTGAAGGCTGATTTTGCTAAATTTTCTCGCCCTGGCCCAACCAGGAACTTCAACGCTTTGCACCCCCTTTGAAAAATCGGTTTGTGCCCACTTCCGACTTTCCCATTTCCGACTTTCCCAGTTCCGACGTTCCCAGTTCCGACTTTTCCCAGTTACGACTTTCCCAGTTACGACATTCCCAGTTCCGACTTTTCCCAGTTCTGACTTTTCTGTTTTGTTGCTGGGTCTTGCTGTTCCTTGTAGTGGCCGATCTTAGAACAACGTTTACCTCCAACAACAATTAATTAATAGACAGAAGAATAATGACACGACCGCTCGCCAGGTAGCCAGACGGAGAGAGTGAGAATGTTCTAGAGAACAATGGGCGAGCGGGCAAACCAATCACACGGCGCTACAATACAATGTCTGGCGTATACATGGTTACGGTAGCCTATCGCGGTTGTCTATACAACAAGTGGTGTGTATTTGCTAGCTGGCGCAACTACACACTCAACGCCAAACATATCAACCACCTTCTTTCTTCTTGAAGCGGAAGCGTCGGTCAATAGTAGTGCCAGTCCCCTAGGCGGTCTGGCGGTTGACGATTCCGCTGCGGGTGGTGTCGCCGTTCTGGTCGCGGCTGAGCTGGTTCTGGCGTGGTCGCCTCAGCTTCGTAGACAGTCAGTCCCGGCCGGTCGGCAACGCGTTGCAGGTTGCGCCCGTTCCACTTCTGCTTATCCGACAGCAGGTAGTTGAATTTGCCGAGCACCTTCAGAACAGTCAGTACTTTGCCGCTCCAGGGACTCAGTCCTTTGGGCGTGTGAGGCCGTTTGGTGCGCACCTTCTGCCCAACAGTGAACGTTGGTCCTGAGCTGCTAGTAGCACGTTGGTTTGACTGCTGTTGTCTCTGCCGCGACTGCATGTCCTCCCCTCCTTCCTCTTTTTGAGCTGTTTTGCGGGGTTGTCGGTAGACTTCCCAGCCCAAACGAGGTCGGTGTCCGAACAACTTCTGCGCAGGGCTGAGCTTAGGAAAGCTGTGTAGCAGCGGCAGCAATCCTGCTTTCTTCCATGTCCCGGTATCCCTAGCAGGTAGCGTAGGGGTAGAGACATCAGAGATGTCTGCTGGTGGCGCGCTGCTGGCGGCGACACCGTCATTGGCATCCTCTGGTGAGCCGGACTGAGTGACTGCGCAGACAGTGCTGCTCCTCGACTGGATAGTCATGTGCACTGGATCCAGAGCACGCATGGCGTCCATGCCAAGTGTATTGTGGCAGGAATCGCCGAACACATACACTGGCACGTTGGCAGTCCGTCCTTGGAAGAAAAGTTGTGCAGGAAATTGTCCTTCGATGGGCACTTCTGACTGATCGAAGTTGACGATGGGGTCGGCCGTCTGCAGTCTTGTGGCTCGAAAGTGCTTATGGAACTCGTCCCGAGTGATTCCAGTGACGTCCGAGCCGGTGTCGACCATCAGGCGCAGTGGTGCGGCAGGAGCATCGTCGGTAGAGGCGATGTAGACCTCACAATAAGGTGGTTGAGTGTGTATGGCATTCACACTCTTCCGGCCTTTTTTGTGATTGCTGCACATCTGGTGAGTGAGCCGACACTGTTGTTTGGCGGCAGGGCACGAGGTGGAGCATGGGTTGCTCCTGCACACTCGCTGGAAGTGTCCCTGTTTGCCGCAGTTGTTGCAGGTTTGGCCTCTGGCGCGGCATCTGGAATCCTTGCTGTCTGCGTGAGAGGAATCTCCACAATGCCGGCAGACTCTCTTGCCGGTTGTCTGACGATTGGCTGAGGTACTGGGGCGTACCGGCGTAGGTCTGGGTCCTGTGTGCTGCGCGGAGCTAGGTCCCTTGCCCCGGTTGTACCGATGATGTGAGGTAGCGCTGATCTGCGATGACCCGGGTGCCATCTTAGCAGCATCCTTTTTGGCGCTCTCATCTGCCAATGCGAGTGCAGTGAATTTGTCCAAATCCACTGCGTCGAGGGCGAGCAGTTTCTCCTGTGTAGCACGGCTGTGTAGGCCGCGCACCATCTGAATCGCTAGCAGGTAGTCGATTAAGTTGCGTTCCTCGATGCGTCGTGTCCCCTGGTCAACAGGGAACGTGCACTGCTGGATCAAGGTCCTGAGTACACGGATGTACTCAGTGACTGACTCGGTAGACCCTTGTGAGTGCTGCATAAAGTCGAACAGGGCCCGTACCGGATTGACAGGCCTGTAGAAAGTCTCCCGGGCAGCTGCCAGGAACTCCTCGAAATCGGCGTCTGGATCGGCATTGAACACAGGGTGACTGGCGAATTGGGGAAGCGCGGCTGTCCCCAAAAACGAGAGAAGAAAGTCGTTCTTCTCGTTGTCCGTCAATTTTGCCGTGTTGTCCCTGGTTGCGTCCAGGCCGGTGAGAAACGCGTTGAATAGCCGCTCCCAGAGTGGCCATTTGAGAGGTGGATGGTCGTCGACTGTCTGCCAGTAAGGTTGAGGTGCCGGGATGTGAGCCCGGCGGTTGGACATCGCGGTGGTTGGTGCACGATTTCCTGTAGTTTCCGCGTTGTTTCCGGTAGTATCCGCGTTGTTTCAATTCGGCGCCCGCGATGGTTGAACGTTGCGGTACGGAGGCGCGGTTCCTTGTCCGGCGGGGCGAAGTTTACCAATTTCCAATTCGGCGCCCGCGATGGGTGAACGTTGCGGTACGGACGTACGGTTCGTTGTCCGGCGGTGCGAATGCTGCGAGTCCTCCTCCGGTGCGAACGCTGCGAATTCTCCTCCGGCAGGGACGAGTAGACACGCGCAGACTTCTCCTCCTCCGGCAGGAAATGCAGTAGACACGAGTAGGTGTCTCCTCCTCCGGCAGGAATGAAGTAGGCGTCTCCTCCTTCGGCAGGAATGAAGCAGGCGTCTCCTCCTTCGGCAGGAATGGAGTATAGGCGACTCCTCCTTCGGCAGGAATGGAGTATAGGCGACTCCTCCTCCGGCAGGAATGAAGATGAGGAGGGGTACAAGTGAGTAAATCACAAGTACTGAGACCTCCTCTCCAACCAAATCAGTGAGAAAAAACGCCGACCGTTGGTGTTTGGGCGTCCTTCCTCTTCTGAGTTGAGAGCAGCCGCCGACCAGGCGTGCGTCCAAAAGTTGGTAGGTGAAGAAATACCGTCCTCCCTCGGAAATCGTCTTTTTCTTTCTTCCGCGATCGCCGAATGCCACCGTTGGTCGCCAGTTGTTTTGTTGCTGGGTCTTGCTGTTCCTTGTAGTGGCCGATCTTAGAACAACGTTTACCTCCAACAACAATTAATTAATAGACAGAAGAATAATGACACGACCGCTCGCCAGGTAGCCAGACGGAGAGAGTGAGAATGTTCTAGAGAACAATGGGCGAGCGGGCAAACCAATCACACCGCGCTACAATACAATGTCTGGCGTATACATGGTTACGGTAGCCTATCGCGGTTGTCTATACAACAAGTGGTGTGTATTTGCTAGCTGGCGCAACTACACACTCAACGCCAAACATATCATTTTCCCAGTTCCGACTTTCCCAGTTCTGACTTTCCTGAACCTAACCTCTATGCCTGAACCTCACCTCTAAGCCTAAACCTAACCTCCCATTAAGCCTAAGCCTGAACCTAAGCCTAAGTCTAAGCCTATGCCTGAACCTAAGCCCTAAGCCTGAACCTAACCTCTAAGCTCTAAGCCTAAGCCTGAACCTAAGCCCTAAGTCTAAGCCCTAAGCTTAAGCCTGAACCTAACCCCTAAGCTCTAAGGCCTAAGCCTGAACCTAACCCGTAAGCCTAAGCGAACCTAAGCCTACTCATTGAGCATTACGTAGCTACATATTCTTTTATATTTTACCAGAGTCTTGTCTGTATAAAATATAGTGAATGTTATTGTAAAGTCGGAACTGGGAACATCGGAACAGGGAAAGTCGGAACTGGGAAATGTCGGAACTGGGAAAGTCGGAACTGGGAAAGTCGGAACTGGGAACACGCCGAAAAATCCTGGGTACGCCACTGGGGCGTAGTAGCGTTAGTGTAAACGTAATCATATTTGGAAAGGGGTGGAAGAATCAGGATTTTCGGCATCTGCTCAATGCTTACCGATCGTCGGTTCTTTCAGAGATCGAGCCATACTGGTGGCACTTATAATTGCATTTCTGTCTGTCAGCTTCAACGCAATTCGGTTCGAAGAGTTCGAATTGTCGACCGATGGTTTCATGTACTATCCGCTGCTCCGAAATAACCAAAGCTACGTGCTATGGTGCGGTACTGTGGCCACCATCTGTGTGCTCTACTTGCTTCCCTTGAGCACTGTTCTCTACTTCAACATTAAAATTGCACTCGAACTGCGCAAATCGAGCATTTCGCGTCGACAAATGACCACACTACTGCGGAGAAAGCATGAGCAACCCAGCAAAATGGTAGTCTGTATGGTTTCGTGTGAGTCAATCAGAACTTGCCTTCAACTGGCAGTCAGGATATAGGCGATTATTATTTTAGGCTTCATCGTCTCCTACAGTCCAGCCTTCGTGCTGAACGTGCTGGAGGCGCTGGACAAAGATCTCTTTCACAACGAGTTCGCCGCTTTCGTCATCAGCGACCTCAACAACTTCATCGTTTTAGCCAACGCTGCCACCACCTTCTTCTTCTATCTCAAATTCTCAGTCCGCTACCGCACTGCAGCACGTAGACTGCTAAATCGACTTGTCTGTAGAAACGATGGCCTCTTATGGGACGGCTGGACAGAGCCTACCTCCAGAGTACAAATGTACGCTCTTGTAGAGCAAAGCCCTTCGATCGTTCACTCACGGAGGTACGATGAGGCTGAGAGCTCTGACTCGAACGCAGACAACCCACTGAGATTTCGCTCCAGCTCTCGCAGCGCCGTGCTGTTGAGTCCGCGAATCAGCTTCCGGTCAAGTGGGCGGGGCTCGCGACGAGCTAAGCCAATCACACAAAGACAAAGTTCCGACCCCCTGACCCTGAAGCGTCAGCGTGTCGGCTCCGTCTTTCTGACCAAGTTGAGGCAAGCGAGAAAGACTTCGTTTTGGAAAGAGCCGAAACGAGCTTCGTCTAATATTCAAATTGTCGTGGATGAGGTGGAGTGATTGAGTGTAAATGCAAAATGAGCAGTAAAAAACTGTTTTTGATTGTGATTCCAACTATAGTTGTGATGCGTTGGGATTTTTGTGATTGCTTTTCTCAGGCAGCGTATTGTAAACAACAGTGCTAAAAATGTATGTAATGTACATACATGTAACAGGTCATCCGCCGATGGGGAGGGGGGTTGGGGGGTCTGGCGCCGGCCGGGGGGGGTCTGAGCCAAAATTTTGGGGGAGGGGGTGGGAACTAAAAAACGCTCAAAAATCGAGAAAAATCGCAATTTTTGGCCTAAAAATCGCCAAAAATCGCTAATTTGGGCTGAGATACAGCTAAAAAGTGCTGTTTTGCAGGCGATTTTGGCAATTTTTGTGCGTGAAAGTGTAAAAAATTGCAAAAATTTGCTCGAAAATTTACTTGCCAGAAAAATCGGAGGGGGTCGGTGAAATCGTCTCGGGGGGGGGGGGGTCCCATCCGGGGGGGGTCTGGCCTAAATCGGGTGGGGGCAGACCCCCCTGTTACATGTATGGTAATGTACATGCAAGCTAGAAAGTCAGTAGGTCTGGTAATGCTTTGCTATCGGGAATTACTCTCTTTGGGAATACTTTCCCACCAGTAAAAAACAGGCACTCTCATTATTACCCTACCGGCGGCACTCTTATTATTTAGGTTGCTAGGTACTGTATTTGAGTTTGAGTGGCATTGCTTTAGGCTAGTAATTAGTGAACTTATTAGCTCGATGCTTTCTGACTGTCGTTCGTTATTGCCTACTGCAATGAACAGGACCGTGTCAGATGCTTGGGCTTACGTTTCTTTAATATCTTCTCTTTCTCTAATACTGGCGGCTTTGGTTGGTTCAGTGGGCAACTTGCTGTCGATGACAATTTTTCTAAAGGTCACCTTTCGCAGACTTTCAATCAACATATTCTTGGCAGCTTTGAGTGTGTCTGACTTTTGTATGCTCACCTTGTGTCTGCCGGTCTTTGCTTGTGGACCGTTGCAAGGAATTATCGGTGAGCAATCGGAACTGCTGGCGCGAATTTACTCCTTTTCCGTCGTTTATGTCTACCCTCTGGCCTCCATGTTGCATCTGTTCTCAGTCTGGGTGGTGGTCTTGACCACAGTGGAAAGGTGGTTCGTCGTGTGTCGGCCTCTGGTTATCAGGGATTATTTTACTAGGTAAATTGGCACAATAATCCTGCATTTTCGATCAATGCTTTTTAGGAGCAGAGTTGTCTATCTGACACTAGTTGTGGCAGGTTTTTCGGTCTGCCTAAACTTTGTTCGATTTTGGGAGTTTGATTTGGAGCCGGGAGAGCTCAGTTACAACTTGAATTTGCGTGGCAACCGGCTATACGTATTGTACTATGCTACACTAACCAGCTTAATGATTACTTATGCACTTCCATTGTCCATACTGATCCCGTTTACCATTGGTATTGTGCGAGAACTGAGGAATGCTGATGTGACCAGATGCGAGATGGCCGGGAGAAGAAATAGAACAAGAACCAACACTTACCAGACCACCATTATGGTTGTTCTGGTAATTAAATGTACGTTCAGTTGTTTTTGTAAGTTCAACTGTCGTTCCGGACAGTGTCTTGCAATGTAGTGCCCTGCCTACAAACATTTCTCCCCCTTGTTGTGAAGAGGTGCAACGGTAGCTCTAGTTCGGTTCCCATTTGCTTACGCCCTACACTAGCCAGGGTTGTATATTTTTTCCGAAAAAAACATCGGCCTGTTTTTGTCTGTTTTTTCCGCTTTTTTTTACAAAAATCGCAGAAAAATCTCTAGCTCAAGTTCTGAGTATCCTAGCCTGCTTTTATGATTCCTAACGCTTTCTAGCGACTTCCTGAGTCTTTTTAGAACAGAAATACCCGTCTTACATAGATATAAATCACGAACAGACATGAAACAGTCCCTGACAGGCTCCATCAATAAACTCTATATGCAAATTTTCTTACAGCAGTTTGCCTTTTTGTTTCAACCTGCCAAATTTGGTCTTTTCTATTGTTTTTCTAACAGTTTTGAGTCAGTCTGGCCTATTATACATCACAAAAGTGCATTTTTAGCTGGAAAATTACATAAATTAGCTATTTTTAGGTTGAGTTTTTTCCGACCCTTAGGAAAAAACCGTTTTTTTTTAAAACACACCTCACATCCCTGATACTAGCCATCACCGGCTTTCAGTGACCTGGGTTGGCCGATTTTGAACCCACAAACATACATGTAGCTGGGTTTTCGGCTGGGGGGGATTTTTCTGATCTAAAATAGGGTTTCAGGGGCATGCCCAAAAGGGGTTTCAGCGACCTTTTTTTGGTGTCCAAAAGTGGGTTTCAGCGACCTTTTTTGGGCTCAAAACAGGGTTTTGGGGACTAAAAATGGGGTAAAAATCCTGTCTGAAGTGCAAAAACACCGATTAAAACCTATTTTTGCTTTAAAACGTGGAAAAAACCTTATTTTTTATTTAAAATGTGCAAAAAAAGCTAATTTTACTTTAAAAAGTGCAAAAAAACCCATTTTATTCGACATAATTCAGTTAAAATGCATTCCTGGAACCTTCTTTAGAGATTTTTAAACCCAAATTAGGGTTCCAGGACCCTATTTTGGCCCTCCAGAAACCCAAATTAGGGTTCCGGAACCCTATTTAGAATTTCAGAAACCCAAAACAGGGTTTCGGAATCCTATTTAGGGTTTTTGAAACCCAAAACAGGGTTCCGGAACCCAATTTAGGGTTTTTTAAACCCAAAGTAGGGCTCCGGAACCCTATTTAGGGCTTTTAAAACCCAAACTAGGGCTCCGGAACCCAAGTTGGGTTTCTGAAACCCTAATCAGGGCTTCTGGAACCCTGTTTGCAGGTTTACAAACCCAAAACAGGGTTTCAAAAAATTCCCCCCCAGAATCGGGCTGGGGGGGAATTTTCTCCGAAAATCGGGCCTGGGGGGAATACCCCCTATTCCGCCCATACATGTCGCTGGGTTTTTCCGTGGGGGGGGGACCTTTTTGAAATCCCAAATAGGGTTTTGGGACCAAGTCCAAAGTGGGTTTTGCGACCTTTTTTTGGGGTCCAAAGGTGGGTTTTGTCGACCTTTTTTTGGGGTAAAAAGTGGGTTTTGTCGACCTTTTTTAGGGATTCTGGGGCGAAAAATGGCTTCAAAACCCTATTTGGACCGAAAAAAGCCTTTAAAACCCTGTTTTTGCATTAAAAATGCCTTAAAAACCCTGTTCCGGTTGAAAAAAATGCCTTAAAAACCGAATATTGAAGCAACGAATGTAATAAAAAGCTGTTTTGCGCTCAAAATACGTATTGAATATGAGTTTCAGCGATAAAATACTGTTTGAAATGCGTTATATTGACTAAAAATAGTTCACAGAACCCTAATTTCGATTCTGAGGCACGCGCAAAACCCTGTTTTGACTTATAAGATTACTAAAAAACCCTATTTAGTGATTTGAATGCAGTTCTTAAACCCTGTTTAGGGTTTCTAATCAACCTAAAAACCCTCTCTAGGCTTTCTAGCCAGTGCTAAAACCCTGTTTAGAGTTTCAAAGTAACCTAAAAACCCTAATCAGGCTTTGAAAGTAACCTGAAAACCCTAATCAGGTTTGAAAGTAACCTAAAAACCCTAATTAGGGTTTCAAAGTAACCTGAAAACCCTGTTTAGGGTTTCAAAGTAGCCTAAAAACCCCAATCAGGGTTTAAAAGTAACCTGAAAACCCTGTTTAGGGTTTCAAAGTAGCCTAAAAACCCTAATCAAGGTTTGAAAGTAACCTGAAAACCCTAATCCGGGTTTAAAAGTAACCTGAAAACCCTGTTTAGGGTTTCAGAGTAGCCTAAAAACCCTAATCAGGGTTTGAAAGTAACATGAAAACCCTAATCAGGGTTTAAAAGTAGCCTAAAAACCCTAATCAAGGTTTAAAAGTAACCTGAAAACCCTAATCAGGGTTTCAAAGTAACCTGGAAACCCTGTTTAGGGTTTTAAAGTAGCCTAAAAACCCTAATCAGGGTTTGAAAGTAACCTGAAAACCCTGTTTAGGGTTTCAAAGTAGCCTAAAAACCCTAATCAGGGTTTGAAAGTAACCTGAAAACCCTAATCAGGGTTTAAAAGTAACCTGAAAACCCTAATCAGGGTTTCAAAGTAACCTGGAAACCCTGTTTAGGGTTTTAAAGTAGCCTAAAAACCCTAATCAGGGTTTGAAAGTAACCTGAAAACCCTGTTTAGGGTTTCAAAGTAGCCTAAAAACCCTAATCAGGGTTTGAAAGTAACCTGAAAACCCTAATCAGGGTTTAAAAGTAACCTGAAAACCCTAATCAGGGTTTAAAAGTAACCTGAAAACCCTAATCAGGGTTTCAAAGTAACCTGGAAACCCTGTTTAGGGTTTTAAAGTAGCCTAAAAACCCTAATCAGGGTTTGAAAGTAACCTGAAAACCCTGTTTAGGGTTTCAAAGTAGCCTAAAAACCCTAATCAGGGTTTGAAAGTAACCTGAAAACCCTAATCAGGGTTTAAAAGTAACCTGAAAACCCTAATCAGGGTTTAAAAGTAACCTGAAAACCCTGTTTAGGGTTTCAAAGCAGCTTAAAAACCCTAATCATGGTTTAAAAGTAACCTGAAAACCCTGTTTAGGGTTTCTAAGCAGTCTAAAAACCCTAATCAGGGTATGAAAGTAACCTGAAAACCCTAATCAGGGTTTGTAAGCAGTCTAAAAACCCTATTTAGGATTTCCAACCCTTACAAAACCCTGTTTTGGGTTGTATGGCAGCCGAAATCCCAATTTTGTGCTGCAGAATGTATTGTCTGGGCTAAAATTTTCTTTACTTTGGAATCCAAAAGTGGGTTTTCAGGTCCCCCCCCCAAAAATCCGCTGGGGGGGGGACTTTTGCCGAAAAATCGGGCTTGGGGGGGCCGGCCCCCCCTTTACCCCCCCAACGACATGCATGATTCCGCCCCCAACTAAATGTATGCCCACAAAGAACCGCATTCGCAGATGCTGGGGCTGCCGTGATGCACGAGATAGCGTAAACTACCCATGGCCACAATGCGATATTATAGACTTTCATTACTGTTTTGTGGTGAGGTCATGCTTTTAGGCTTCATTATTTGCTACACACCTTCATTTGTTCTCCTGCATTGAAGCAGTCAACAAAGAACTGTTCCTGTCACTCTGGGGACTTCTTCTGAGCGACATCAACAATCTTTTGGCCCTGATACCAGGTGTTCTCAATGCTTTCTTCTATACTGTCTTCTCTACCAATTACCGCTCAGCCGTTCGATCGATTCTGTGTTGTCGCCAGCATAGAAGCCACCATTCTAGAAGAAGATCAAGCATTGAACTTTCCGCTCCTCTAAATTGCAGAAATAGACGTGCAACTTTAATCAATTGATAGCAAGCTGTGGTTACATTCAGTCACTATTGAATTGAATTCAATGATACTGGCCCTTCTAAGTCAAGCCTTGAGTCATAAACCGTTTCAACAACTATACTAGATACATTGTAAGCAACTATTTCTGCTTGTACATTACTGGAATGGGCATAGTTCTCATCCTTTCGCTACTGTTCGTCCCATCTCTTGCATGTTTCAATGAAGAGTGTGCCAAGTTGGCGCAGAGGTCAAGTGATACATTCAGTGCCAAACAGGGAGGCAGCTTAACCCTCACCTGTGATCGGTACTTTCAGTGTGCAGTGAAGGACAAAGACTGCGACTACCACGTCCAATTTCACCGGCTGGCTTCGTGTCAGTACAGTCAGATCGTGCCCAGAGCAGGCAGTCGATTCAACCAGTCGGGTAACTACTCCCTTGCCATTTCCAACATCGTTAACTACATCGACCACGGTCTGTGGATGTGTCAAGTGATGGCCAGGAACAAAACCAGCAGCATGCTTTGGCCAGGCAGTTATCAGTTGTTTATAGTGAAGATGAACAACAACGGCATCTCTTGCAACAACAACAGGATGCTCTGCAAGGTCGGTGAGATCTGCTACAACCAGAACAATCAACAGAGGGGATGCATCGATGTGAAGAATTTGCCTAAGAACGTTACAGGCAAACTGACAGGTCCACCGGAGAATCTCTGCTTAACTGGCTTGCTTCATGATGGCTGCACTGCGTCAGGAGCTCACCAGCCTTTCCACAACAGTTGCTGCTACTGTTTTGCCAACCATTGCAATATGAGACAGGTAGACTCGGCGTTCAACCGATGGACTGGACCGGGCTTGGCCTCAAACCATCCGACCTGCCATGAACTATGGAAGTTGCAACATCTTACTGATGGAGAGAAGAAGGACGAAGAAGCTTCCAGTGGTGGGCAGATTAAAAGAACTGTTTCCATAGCAATGCTATTTATTAGCTTTGTTTACTCTCTTTAAAATGTTTAGCTCGGTGTTTGTTCACATCCTTTAAACTACAGGGTGTCTCAAAAAATGATCACATTTCTTTTTACTGCCATTTCCGTAAATTTTGACCAAATAGGCTGAAATTTGGACCATAGGTGCCAAAAGTCGTGCAATTTTATGTGTTAAAGTTTGGTGCACTAGGCTTGACTCATTCCCGAGAAATTTCAAAAAAAGTGAAATTTGGTAATTTCAATAGTGAAAGGCGGTCACCGAAAAATGGAAACATTTCCTTTTCCTATATCTTTTCTAATTTTTGACGGAATTGGATGAAATTTGGAGTGTAAACGCAGAAGTTCAGGGTAATTCGTGTGTAAAAAGTTGACGCATGAACTCCAACGCTAGAGCTATCGTTAGAGTTTAGGCGATAATGTAATGTAACGTTTTTTCGGTGACCGGCTTTTGGTATTGAAATTACCAAATTTAACTTTTTTTGAAATTTTTCGAGAATTGGTCAAGCCTAGTGCACCAAATTTTAACACATAAAATTGCCTGAGTTTGGGCACCTATGGTCCACATTTCAGCCTATTTGGTCAAAATTTGCGGAAATGGCAGTAAAAAGAAATGTGATCATTTTTTGAGACACCCTGTACTATTGTTTGTGGTGCATAAATATGCATTTACCATACAAAAATACACAATGCTTTTTCAATGTGTATGTATACTGTATACATTGAAAATTCTGATATACATTATTACCATACCCAATAAGTACTATAATGTGTATTTTTGTGTGCGTATTTGATTGATTCGATAAATTATTTGAATATTGGATATTATTCGATATTTGAAACAGAATCATAAAATTTGGATGTCTTTGCTGCAAAAAGAGGGATTTTTTATTATTCTGCACTTCATAATCAAAATGGATTCCTGCTACTGCTAAGGGCTATTGGAGGCTTTACTGGTGACGGAGAAACTCGGTTTACTTCAACACTAAAGATTCATTAGCCCCAGCAGTAGGAATCTGCTTTAGTATGAAATTTCTTTGCCAAAATCTGTTTCGACTTAGAAGGCAAATATCTCAAGAACTAAACTGTGAATATCAATAAAAATTGCACAAATCTTTGAAGAATTTATCAGTCTTTCATTCAAAAAAGGATTCATTCAAATCGAATCGGTAGAGATTCATGGTTGCATCAGTAAAAAGTCAGCAAGATTGTTCTTCATCACTCTTGTTCATTGCCAAAATCTCTGTTTTGACTTTGAGGACAAATCCGTATCTCACGAACTAAGCAGGCTATCTTAATAAAGGTTACATAAATCTTTCAAGAATTTATTTGTCTTTCCTTTAAAAAGGATTCATTCAAATCGGTTGAGATTTGCGGTTGCTACAGCAAAAAATCTGCTGGCTTTTTTTTTGATTACCTATCAATTGGTCGCGATCGATTGGTCGCCATCGATTGGTCGCCACTTCAATTGGTCGCGGGCTTAATTGGTCGCCAGTTTAACTGGTCGCCGGTTTGATTGGTCGCCGTTTGATTGGTCGCCTAATTAACTGGTCGCCATTCGATTGGTCCCTGCTTTATGTACGAGTTGGTGGTATGAGTTGCGGGGCGCATGTAGACGTTTACCTGTAAGACAATGGCGCTCCTAATAATAGAGTTTTGTACCGCCGACCACTGCCTGCGGTCACGGAACGCCCAGGTCACCATGAAGTCAGTCTGTGGCCCCAGTCATAAGTTGTAGTGTGTGTGTGTGATGTGTATTGTATAGATATTTGTATTTTTTTGAGACTGTATGCAGTTTATTTTTACGTGTATTTTTACGATTCTCTGTCATATTTTGTGCCTCACTCAGGGCTGTTTGTTTTCCGGAAAAAACTCAAGCCGGTTTTTTTCCAGTTTCTTTCTGGTTTTTTCCAAAAGTTATTTTCCAATATAACAGGAAAAAATTTTAACAATCGCTTTTTATTGCAGAATTCATCGAAATAGCGTGAGTTTGATTACAAAATGCACTAATTTCATCATTTAGAGTGTAATTCGATTTAAAACAACAAAAACACAATAATAAAAATTGCCTGAAAATGGTACCGATATTTTTTGCCAAAAACAGCTAAGTTATGCTATGGAAATGCTTGTAAACATACATGGGCCGGGGGGGGTCTGGGTGGGTTGCCCACCCCCAACTTGTACTTGACCCCCCCCAAACGACCCCACCCACCCACCTGAAGCCGACTTTTGTTCCTGACCCCACCCACCAAAAACGCCGCGACCCCCCCAAACCGGCAGGCCCACCCCCAAATTTTCGGATTTTGACTACCCCCAACCCATTTTTCCGGCCCATGTATGCTTGTAAATGCTTCCATTAACGTGAATTCAAAGCATTTGAAGCGAACTTAACCAGTTATTATGCCCATTTCCTTTAAAAACTTGCTTCAGTTTTTCCTGCATTTTAGTTTTTTCGGAGCCCCTAGTTTTTCCTAAAAAAACGAAAAAAACCGCGGAATAAACCGACCCAACAGCCCTGGCCTCACTTTGAGTGTCCTGCTGCACTTACGTATCCTGTCTTGCGCGTGCAGTAAAAGCGTTGACCGCTTGAAAGTCCAAGTTCGCTCATCAAAATCGAAGAGTTTTACAGTCAGGCACTTAACGCCGTTTATGGTACCGGCACCCATAGCCGTACATACAGTACATATATGGTGCCACTAGCCTAGATACCGGTACCATGTGGCGTCAGTACCATAACCGGCGTTAAGTGCCTGACTGTTTTATGTGCTAATGCCACCAAATAAATTGCGAAGAAAAACCTACGCTAAAACAGGCCTCTTCTCAAAGTGGCGACCAATCGAATGGCGACCAGTTAAATAGGCGACCAATCAAACCGGCGACCACTTGAACTGGCGACCAATTAAGCCCGCGACCAATTCAAATGGCGACCAATCAATCGCGACCAATCAAACGGCGACCAATCGATCGCGACCAATTGAACGTAAACCGTTTTTTTTGGCGCACCCTGTTGTACATACACAAGTTATCATACACATTTTACAGTTTTTAAACTGTTTACAGTTTAAATGTGTATACACACATACCACTGTTGTTAGGTATTTAGATTTTTCGAATGTGTATCTGTAAGTGTATACACATTTCATTTACTGTCAAATGTATTGTAATTTTGTGTATACACATTCAACAAAACAATGCGTATTTTGTGTATATTTTGTGTATGTGTATTGTACTGAAATGGAAATTTTTTGGTAGACATTGAGCAAGAAATGCTAGGAAAATCAAATCTCTCAAATGTCCGCTGCTTGAAACCTTGGATAGCTTTGAAATTGAGTAATACTTAGGCCATTTTAAGGCTTTATGAGGATATCTACTGTTTATTACTGCAGCAAAAACATCGAAATTTTACTATAATTTTTTATCGAGTTTTGCTGATCAAATACAGACACAAAAATACACACTTTGAGTACTGTTTGTTTATGGTATTTTCGATGTGTATGTGTATACATAGGAGAAAGAATGTGTATTTTTGTGTATGGTAAATGTGTATGTGTATACACAAACAACAGAAACACATACACATTAAGAAAATCCAATACCAAACAACAGTACTTTTGACTGAGTTTAATTTATTTAGGATTTTGTCGCTGTACCAAAAGTTCTTATTGACCACCTTGTGTGACTACTCCTCAAGGTGATTATTTTTAATGTCATTGCTTATTGGTACATAGGTTATAAAATAAATAACTATTGATTGATTGATTATTGATTATGAATATATTTCTGAATCTGCCGCAAACGTGAGAAAGTAGAAGAGAAAATTTGCGGCTTGTTTTAGTGAAATTAGTTCCGTCTATACATAATTCCTAAGTCCAAAGCTCAAAGCAGCTTAGCTGAGCAGAGCAGAGTGGACATTCTCTTGCACCTGTTATTTGGTTCACTGTTGGCATAGCAGTAATTACGTACTGAAATCATCGACTGGTTGACGTCAGTTAAATATTGTTCAACGACTGCAATTTGTTTCCGTCTTTCACTGAAGGCCGTCATATGTACCATTGGCAGAATGCTAGGCAATTCAACTAAAACCGAAGAGTTGCTCATCTCTCTGTGTTCCAGCCTCTTTCTCTCTTGCATTTGTCTGTTCGGCAGTGTCGGCAACCTGATCTCTATTTATGTCTACACCCAGGCCAAGTTCAGACTGCAGCCAATCAATATTCTGCTGCTGACTTTGAGCATTTTCGACCTATGTCTCTTGACCGTCTGCTTCCCAGTCTACACAACAGGTCCTCTTATTGGTGTGTTTGGAGGCTTGGCTTGGCTGAATCGCTGTTTCGCTCTGTCAATAGTCTATCTGTACCCTGTTGCTTCTCTCTTGCAATTCTGCTCCGTTTGGCTGCTTGTGGCCATCACAGTTGAGCGCTGGTTTGCGGTTTGTCGGCCGTTCTCTGCTCAACTTCACTACAACAGGTGACGAGATCCGTTGAATTGAAACATCCGAATAGCACTAACTGAAGTCGTTTCAGAAAGAGAGTTGTCATGGTTGTTCTGTCAATTCTGCTCACTTCAACCCTCTATAACTGCATCAGATTCTGGCAGTTTCGCATGACATCCAGTGGAAGCGCAATTGAGGCGCAACTCCATACCAACAGTCATTTCTTTCTCTGGTACGCCACAGTGAGCAACGCACTTCTGGTATATATCTTGCCACTGATCATACTGGCCTATCTGAACTCTCGCACAGCCGCTGAACTGAAGCGATCGGTTCTGCTGAGACGAACTATGACTAGTGGACTAGATACACTTGGACGGGACAGCCAACAGACGTCAAAGATGCTTGTGTTTTCAATAAAATGTAAGTTGCGCTCCGCTTTTAAAGTGGTAAACGTTGCAGTTTCAGACTTCATCCTCTGTCACAGTCCAGCCTTGGTCATCAATCTACTAGAGAGTGCGAGGCCAGAAATATTCACCGACTCTCTGCTGGGCTTTGTCTTGAGCGACTTCAGCAACTGCATCGTTTTGTTGCATTCAGCTTCTACCTTCTTTTTTTATCTCAACTTTTCTAGCCGCTATCGGCTAGCGGTCAGGCTATTGTTTGCGCGCCACCTCTGTCCCAGCACTTACGCTAGACTTGCGAGACAATCTCAGCCGCTGTTGGCAAGCAGAAGTTCGTCCAGAAAGAGTCAACTCACCCACTCTACAGTAGCTGCCCAGCTCAGCTCTCAGTCAGCTGATGCTGCACCAGCAGTCTCGAAAAGTTCCAATCTGCTTCAAGTGCCGTCAATGGGCACAGAAGAGCAGAGATGTCCGGTGCAGGAGCATCGAAGGCGGGTCAGAAGTGTATCTGTAGCGAAAGAGATGAGATGGAAGAGAGACTCACTCGAAACGGAACTGAAATGTACATTGTCTGTCAAGTGTGGAAGCAAGAAGACTAAAATCGCCATTGTTGTGGATGAAGATTGAATGAATCGTGTATGTAATGTGGACAAATTAGAGCGCACACAGTGAAAACCTCAAAACTGAAACAAAAGTCTGAAACAGGCTCTTCAGGTTGGTCACAACCTCAGAGCAACGGTAACATCAGATCGAAATGGACATTCCACTTTTGTGGAGTCTTCTTGAACACAGCAAAGTCAGTCAGAAATTTACATCCTGACTTCGAGAAAACATTCATGTTCTAACTTAGACGAAGAACAAGCAGAGAGATTTCTTCTGATTATTGCGTTGACCGACAAAGAGCCGCTAGTTCTCCTGCTGGCACTGGCTGACACGCACAACTTCTGCCTGACCAGAGGACTGTTGGAATCATCGGTAACAGCTCGTGACAGCTTCGGGCTTCTGCTTGTGGTGTAGTTGCTTCTCTCCGTAACCTCCAACTCCATAACCAGTTTGGCTCTCCTGTCCTGACTGCTCCCGTGGCAACAGCAGCAAAAGCGCAGTCTCAGAGCTGCTCGAAACCGGCTGTAGTAATGCCAGTAGAAACAGAAGGACAGGGCAGAGTTACACAGGACCAGAATGTTGTTCATGTCACTGATCATATAGCCCAGTTGGCTAGTGAACAGTCTGGGTTGAACCACTTCGATTATGCTCAGAACCAGAGGTGGACTGTAACAAATGACAAAGCAGAATGACACCCCCAACAGCATCTCAGTGGTTTTCCTCCTGCCCGCCCTGCCTGTCGAGGTACATCGCGGTCGGAGTTGTCTGGACCGGACAAGGGCAGTGATGATTTGGGAGTTGAAGTATAGCATCAGCAGCAGAGGAATAAAGTAGAGCGTGCCGATGTGACACACCGTGTCATACCAGAACACATAGTCAGTGTCATTACGCAGCAGAAGCACTGGTAGAGAGGAGTTAGAGTCTAGGCCGAATTCCCAAAATCGCACAAGGTTGTAAAGCATTGACAGCAGCCAGATGTAGCAAATGATGATGACGGTGCGTCGCCTGAAATACCAGTATTGATGAGCTCGCACCATCCGGAGCTGCACAAACTGGATGCGATTAATTTTTTCGATTTCCAAAATCGTGGAAAAAATCCGAACTGAAGCTCTGTGAGTACCACAGCCTGGCTTGAAACGCTTTCTAGCGCCTTCCTGAGTCTTTTAAAACCAGAAATGCACGTGTTACACAGATATAAATCATGAAACAGGTATGAAACGGTGCCTGACAGGTTCCATCAATAAAAGCTAAATGCAAATTTTCTTAAAACAGTTTGCCGTTCGGTTTTATCATGCCAAATTTAGACTTTTCTGTTGTTTTTCATACGGTTTTGAGCCATTATACTTGGCAAATGTCCATTTTAGCTGAAAAAAAAAAGACTTAAATTTAACTTGTTTCAGCTATGAGTTTTTCCTCGATTTATGTATTTTCTAACCCATCGGAAAAAAGACGGAAAACATGCCTCACATACTCCCTGCATACATACGACCATTGCCACATACGTACAGTACCTGTCAAACAATATTCTAACCCAGAGTGGTTTACAGACCGCCAGCCACCTCTGCAGCGAGATAACCAGCAACAGCCAGACCGAACAGCTGTGGCACATGCTAGCCAGCGGGTAAATTCGCACCGTGGCCAGAGCGTGTAATCTGTACATAAAGTAGGTTCTGTAGAACTCGCTGAGCGGTCCGAACGCAAAGACCGGGATGCCCAACAGCAACAGACCAAAGTCAGCCAGACACTTGGCGGCCAAAAAGACGTTGATCGATGTTCTGCGAAAGTTGGGCATCAGGAAGATCGCTGCCGACAGGCTGTTGGTCATCAATCCGAAGATGGATATGCTCAAGAGAAGAAGGCCGCAGATTAAACACAGAACTTCATAGTGGACCATGCTTGGCGCTATCTGATCTCACTTGGAGGAAACTATTCCGACTAGAAATTAGGACGAGAGCTGCCTTCACAGAGCGGCAAGAAGATCGACGCTAACCTAATATGGACATCGACTCTGTGGGGTGCTGCCCTGGCTCGGAGCTGCAGCAGGTGCCATTAATTAGACTCAGAGGGAATTGCCTTCGTTTGAGCTGTCTTAGAAAGAATGGCTGTGGGTGGAAAGGAATGAAACGCGCACGTCAGCGTGAAACAATGATAAAAAATGACCGGTACATGACTCACTTTAGACTTTAGGTAGGGTAAATTCTTAGCAGGCGTGCAAAAATTATACGTAATGGTATTTTTGCAGATTTTTGTTGGACCCCCTGATAATCGCCCGTAATAATTTTCTTCCCCCTCCCCTAATTACGTAATAATTTTGCTACCCCCGAAATTTCAATTTTTTGAAGCGATAAAGGGTATTTGGTGTATGGGGGTGTTTTCCAGCTATTAGCATTGGGTATTGGATTTTTTATACCCCAATACCCAATACTAATTAGGATAGGACCTATCCACTTATAAATGGCAACGCGTGGTGTCTGTCTGTCTGTCTGTCTGTTTGTACGGAACGTTCGTTTTTAAGCTTTAAGAGCGATTTTTTCTGGTATTTTCGGCGATTTTCTCGATCTTTTCGCAATGAGAGGCTGACACAATTTTGGGACTGCTATTTAGAATCGGAATTCCGTTAATATCTAATTATTAAATTAATGATTTCTTTCAAATCAACTTTGGGCAGTTTCTGCGAAGCACCGCTGTGCGGCGCGCATGCATGGCAGTTGGCGACGTGGATAACCCGTTCGGCAGGTGTATCAATGTATCATATTCAGTGTTGAGGCAGGGCAGCGTACAATTCAATGGTTTTTACCCAAGAGGTGAAGCACTGTTACCCACACGCTACCACAGCATTATACTTTTTGGGCCAGGGTCCT